>JAUESH010000039.1:15524993-15535970 GCA_032275165.1 Synergus magnus
ACTGTCGTTGTCTCGCTCATGCATACGTACAGACAAAGATACAAATTATAACAGGATTTTAGCTTAAAATCCAACAAGTCCAAAGCAAGGAGTCTCGTGATTGCGGGCATTAAAATGGCGTTGCTACACACCCAACTGCGATCGAACAGGTTAAAATGTTAAATGAATCGTGAGATCTTGAACGATCTCGATATCATACTAATCATTAGTACAACCTTCAGAAGCAAAATGCTTCCACACCATGAAGAGTGTCAAATCCAAGCTTTTAAAATTGAATAATTTGAATTTTCAACCAACTAAAATTTCAATTTCAATTAAAGCATTCGAAATCGGACAATTCTAATGTTATACATTTTAAAATTGAGCAAAAAAGAAACATTTTGTCTCGTTTCGACATTAAGTAATGATTCTATCTCAGTTTCAAGTTACGATACAAATTTCTAGGAACATTTATTTTTTTCCCTAGCTCTTTTGCCAGAGATATTGTCCCTTCAAACCGAGGTAGCTTGCTGAGTTCGTACTAACGACGGGAAGAGGGCAATCTTTAGCCATCTGTCGATCCAGGTTCTCTTCCATAGTGCAAGAAATTCTTCCTTCCAATGAGAAGGATACGTATATCAATATTCATTGGAAATTAAAAAAAATATATTTTAAACAGTTATACTACTTATTCAGTTAATACAATAAGTATCCTGCTTTTATGAAGCAAAATAAATGAATAAATACATTTCTTGAAAACAAAGAAAGAAATATTTCTTTATCTTACAATATTCGTTTACATCTATAGCAATGACATAAACTATAACTAAAGCATACCCAGTAATTAAAATACAGTTGTTATCAGACTGTCATTACTGAAATTATAGAATGATATATAGTACTCTTAAAAGGAAAATTCTTGAACTACTTAAAGAATTGTTATCATTTTTTATGGACTCATTTAATAGGGTATTCTTACAATAATTGTACCCTGCGAATTTTACGGTGTGTATTTTATAGTTTATCCATTGTAAAGTACAGTTTTTCTGAAGGCGCACATTAAATTAAATGCATTCGAACTCGAGCATGGGAGTGCACGTGCCGTTTTAACATTATAGTTTAACTTGAGTTTAACATATTTTAGATCCGTTCTGATTTCAGAGCGAGTTACACTCCTCACGCTTGAATGATCGTCTTGACAATGCCGATTGCTCGCAATCTCGAGCGCAATCTACTAAGTTACTGTAAATGTAAAAGCGATGGAACAGTGCTCTCACGAGATAAGTTTTTCCAGGTAGAAAATTGTCGCTTGAAGGCAAAAACCACTCGCCCTTTCACACACTCCGCTCGAAGTATTTTTTTTTATTATTCTCTAGTACATGAACTATTTCGCAAAAGTGAAAACTTAAGTGTAGTCGCTGTTTTCATAAACATCAATTTTTTTAAGTGGCTGTACTAATTTTATTTCTTAATAAAATCGTATTGTATAAACAGTGATAAAAGCATATCTGTTAAAAGAAAAATAAACCATGTAATTAAAAAAAAAGAAACAAGGTAAAGTGATTAGTTATCTATTCTTAGTAAAAAGTCGTATCTATGCAAGAACGAAGTGTTATTTTAATAGTAACAACCTTTCTTTCTAATAATCACAGTAATATTTTTACTTAATATTACAGTAATATGTTAATTTAAAAAGGAAAATATTAAAATTGAGCATGTTCTAGAAATGCTTTTTTTATGTTTGCAATTTTTTGTTTATTTGATTATCAGTGACCGTAAAATCGAAATAAACAACACACCACGAGGTGGAGTTTCGAGGAGCTGACGTGTCGTGCCTCGCGACTGTTTGTTCCTTCCCGCGTTTCGTGTTCCTTCATGTCCCATTCGAATCGTTATCTCTAGTTGTAATTACCTTGTGATTATTCCCTTTTTTTACGCGAGCTCTGTGCGATTAGTGTGATAGACACGCACCTTGCGTGTCCCGAAATCACTTTTATTACTCTCTTTGACTTTACATACATATGACAGTTTTTCTAGGATCAAAAAACTTTGCACATTTTATAGTCAGCTTATTCACATAAAAGTAATTTTTCCAGCATTAGAGCTCGATTATGTTAACAAAATTACTGTTTATTTCAAATTATGAATTACATTATTCATAGTCTTCTTGTGCGTGCTTAAAAAGCCTATACTATCGACTACAAACTTTACGTAAGTTGCAGTTCTCCTGATGTTCGATTAGTATAATAACAGATAAAATAATAGATTACTTCAATAGTACGCGCAGAAAAATGTTAAGAAAATAAATACTAAGTCATTCGTTATTATCGTAATGACCGTCAATATGTACACGGTCATCGACTGCAATTACAAAGCTCATATCTCATGTTGTAACCTCTGGCTGCTGATACAAATTGTTTTCTTGAATAGCATTACCAAGTTTAATGTGAATTTAATTCCATGTTATTTAAAAACGTGCAAATACTCCGTAAACTTAAATTCAGACAAGTTTTACAAACTTTAAGGAATTGATCTGCAGTTTTTTAAGTGACCGCTAGATGGCTGCATAGCCAACCTTTCCCACAAGTGGCGTAGAGACTATTTAAATAAGTAATTGATTTTAACTTAAAATTGGTAAAAGGGTGAGAAGAAAGTGGATTAAAAATGTCTTCACGAGGGAATGAAGAATGATATAGTTGTTGAAATTTTGTAAAAATTCGAAGCAGGGAGCGTTATCCTGGATCACGTAGGAGCAGACTAGCAGCTCGAGCAACATTCGAAGACCCTCGTTCTCAGTTTCTCTCTGTCTTTCTCGGTTGTTTTGCCCCTGGTATCTTAGCCTCTTGTTCTGGCTCACTTTGGCATTGCTTTTGGCTTGGGCCGGGTGTAATCGGTTCCCCGAAGCCAGGGCTCATTATCGACCCGTCGGCCTAGCAATTACCTGCGAAGCCTGGACTTCGTGTGTGCCAGGCCAACAACACAGTTTCTGACTCGACTGGACTCTACTCGAGCACCAGAACACCCGTACATTCGACCCCTTTTGCCCCGATTTCCCCCCTTTTAGTGTATACTGTATACGCGGATAACCGCGGCAGAAGCAGCAACGGCAGCGTCAAGTCTAAGGGGCTCCATTAAGGGGCGCTTCATGTTGCAAGATTTCGTCTAAACGAATGAAGATTGTCTTTACAGTTTCCAAGAGAGAGCATTAAAAAATTAGACCGAAATATTCCGAAAAAGCCTCCAGAAAATTCGAGACTCAGTCAGGAACGAAACTCCTGTTGCTGTTACTCCATCGTTCCGCAGAAAGATATAGACAGAGATAGACAGACGGACGGGCAGAGGATCGTGATAATTACTGGACTCAAGAATGCAATAATTGCTGGCTGTGCCAATTCATGCTACTTGCGGGAGAAGAAATCTTTCCATGGAGAAGATTCTCTTTTTTCTGCTTTTAAGTTTCCTGAAGAGGAGAAGGATATAAAAAATAAGTACTTGGGGTAAATATTTTGTCAATTAAGGCCAAATTAAAGCAATTAAGGTAATCTAAAGAAGAAAAGATATTTAACTAATGTTTCCTCGCACTCAAAGACCACTTGCGAGAGAGATAAGAAATATAGCCACCTAGCGGTCACTTAAAAAATTATAAGGGAAAGAAGGAGCTATAAAATTTGGCTTTAATATGACTTCAAGATCGTTTCTGAGTAATATCCAAAAGTCTCAGGTAATTCAAGGTAGGGTTAGAATCGACCATCGTCTCGCGTGATACCGATCCTCGGGAAGTACGTTGACCTTGAAGATCTTCCTGCATATTGGCAAAGGTTCGAGAAGTGTTCTCCACGTATTCGCATATTCACGAGGGCTCACCTAAAAATCCCTCGTGGGAAATCGTGACAGAGCTTATATATAGTTATAGCATAACTGGTAAGTAACGAATACCAGAAAATGTGAACATTTCATAAATACTGTACTTAGTCTATTGGATCTTCCACACTATACAGCATAACTGCTTAGATTATGATTTATGACCAATTCTATAAAATTAATCCTTCTAAATTGTTTATTATCTGCGACCTACGAAGTATGAAATCAGCGTTCAGATATCCCGCTATTTCCTATTCGCTTCTAAGTTCGGGTCGTGGATTTATAATCCAGGATATATGTGATTTTATTTACTGTGATGTTTCTCATGAGATGTTTTACTTAAGTAAGATTCATTTAATAATCTAGAGTATAAGACCATCATTTTCAGCACGTGTCGGATCAGAGGAATAGAAGTGAGTAGTTGTTCGATCGAAATTGATATCGGAATGGGTCTAACGGTTTGGAACCGAGAACTTGAATGAAAAATCAAAATAAAAGAAGAATCTTGCAGGAGAAATGAGAAGATCTGAAGGAGTAGCACGATTCAAGGATGCTAGTATAGCCTCTATCTCGTCCAGAAAATCGTGGATACTAATTGCTAAATTATCGATGATGTGCCGTCGATGCGAAGAAGAGTATATAAAAATCGACTTCGACGTCCGAGTCCTTCCTGCATGCAATGCATTAATGTATACATAAACGTTATACAAGCAAGATCTTGTTTGTAAGTGTAAACGCGTATAGAACATCATGGTAACACTTCTCGCTACCGGGATGAGAGGTAGGTGATCTAATTTCCCGAGCAGTCGTGCAGAAAATGATCCCAACGCGATTATGAAACAAACGGCTTCCACTCTACGCCGAGGGCATCGCGGTGCCTTTTTATCGTTCTCTTTTCTTTCCCCGACTCACAATAATAATCAAGCTGTCCACTTCCTGGGATACGTTTTCGCGCATAAAATCATTACTGCGCGTGTCTCGCGGAATCCGAGTGCTCCATTCCCGCATCCCTCAATTGGTGCAAATCGGCAATTTCTACTTCCTGGAGAGGAATTGGCCAGAGTAGTAAAGAAGGAATTTTTTACAGAAATTTCAGGATGCACGATGAAATAGAACTTTGACTTCTCGTTCTCAGGGTAACGTTTGCGTGTGTTAGAGTATGAGTAAACATTTCGAGTGAAACGTTTATTCCATAAAGGTAAGGAACTTTATTTTCCTGCATGACTAATTTATGCGCATACTTAATATAAAACTATAAATAATAAATAAATCAATCAATAATTTGATTGTGTACTCCGAAGATGTTTTCTGGGTGCCAAAAGAATTCTTAAAATGAGTTAACAAATTTTTCAACACATTGATCCTTTATTTCAATAACATTTGCGTGTGTTTTAGTGACTAAACATTTCCAGAGAAACGTTTATTATCTCAACGCAACAAATTTCAGTTTCCTGGATAAGTCGTTTACGTAATTTAAAATGAGATAATGAAACTACTTTTAAAATTCAGAAAAAGAGGTTTATATATAATTACCTTTCAGATTTGAGCATCTTTGAATCCGAAATGTCTAAATATCCCGATATTTGGAACAGCCAAAATCTTCTCAATAATAATTAACAGTTTCTTTCGATTTTTAGCATCAAAGAATATTTATTGTTCCATTGTCTGCACTCTTGTGATTGACGCAAGAATGGATCATGACGAGAAGGGCCCCTTGCCCTCAAAGCACCAGGAGCCGCTGGTCCCACAATTAACATAATGAGATATGAAATGCTGATATTAACACGAGGTTAGTTAATAACGCTCTTTGCCCCAGAATGCAAATAATCTTAACACATCGCCTCGAACCGTACATCCATTTTTTCCAAACGTGGGTACTTTGTCGGCAATAAATTATCCCATCAGTTCATATCGATCGTATATATACATAATATTTTCTTATTTTATACATTCGTATTTTCTACAGGGTCAAGATTAAAGACTTGATAATTTTCTACAATCTTATCAAATATCTAAATAAGCACAAACTCGAGATTAAGATAGACATCCTTGTGTATAGTGTATCGCACACTAGTAATGAAGACATAAATATATATTTATTAGCATAAAATAATCGTCAACTATCGATTCATTGTTCAGCACGATATTCTAATCCCAGGTTCCGTTCAATTGCTCCTAAAGGCCTATAAAATTGATCTAAGAAGCATATCTGCATTACTGATCGAAGGTATTAGCTATATATATATAACTCTCTAGTATGATTAGAATTAAAATAAAAAATGACATCGTTTAGAAATAATTCCATGCTATTACCGTTACTTCGTATATTACTATTGATGCAACGAGTCATTATTTTTCGAAACCTATAATTTAAAAAATTATCCAACTTGTCGCGCAAATAAAAAATTACACTGCAGATAAAGCACAGGAAGTGAAGTCGTCTAATAACGGTAATAAAGCGAGGAATTTTAAAAATCTGTCTATAAGCTTTTTTCTCTTCCGTCTTATTCTATATTAGCATTTCAATCTTTGTGTGAATTAACGAAGCGCGTCTCAAACACAAGTAGCATGATTTGTAAACTTTGAAAACATTCTTTTAGAAAAATTCACAAATATTTCTGGACTATAAAATACAATTTTAGTTTCCGGACTGTGGTCTTATTGTTCTTTTATTATTATATGAGAGACCCGGAAGCGGAAACCAAATTTTGCAAAACTTTTGACTTCCTCATGTGGTTTTGCATGAAAGCATTTTTGATGTCTTCATTCGGTTGCATAATTTTGTAACAGCTGTAGTACCATAAGTTTTGGTTCCATCTGGTGAATGCGGATTTCCTTCCTGACCAGTAGGCCAGGGAATTAAATCGCTCTCGTGTTCGTCACCGCACCGTCACCGACGTCACTATTTCTCGCGGTTGCGGTGATGCCGAGGGCGTCGAGGTGCCAATTTGCAGGTGCAAAGTTCATGCCAGGGAAACCACTAATGGCGGATAACCTGGCGCGTGGATTTTCTAAGGGGACAGGTTAATTACTCACGGCCACAAAAGGCACGTTTTCATCTTTTCTCTTCACTGTTCTCAATAAGGAATTCGCAATTACCCAGCAAAAACTTCTTAAGCTCTTAGTTATCCTATAAAATTTCCATTTGTGCTCATTTTCTACTTTCAGTACTTACAATAAACAATTATCAAAAAGATAACTCGAAATTCGAAGCTATGTGCCTCTCAAAAATAATAAACACCTGTCCCTCGATAAAAAATGATTTGTATAAGGGAGATCTTATTGTTGAGTGGTGAAAATCGCAGTCCCATTTTCCGTTCATCATTCGATCAGTCTCGGTTTCTTTTGATCCTGCAGCCACGATCTGAACCGCCCTTTATTATAGGTTCTAGACATTTTTTTCCCTAACGGATTTATACCTAACAAACGAGAATGAATCTTTCTACTTGTCACTTGGATTATTTAATGTCCAAATCTCCCCATATAATTTCGAATCTTTCTCAAAAGAGAACCTCTTCGAATTTCACCTGACTTATTTCTTATTTCATTTAACTTCGATAGTAAATACATAATACATATTGTGCACTAAATGACGAATTATAGTTCATAAAAAATAAATAAGAGTCATTTTCCTCGTGACTTTGCATATGCGTGTTTTACACTGGTAATTACTATCTCTTGTTTAAATATTTCGTTCGACATGCTTGGTTAAAAATAATATAACTATGATTCTTATCGTAGTGGGCATACATGGAAAGTCATAGTTTATATGCGTAGCTAAAACTAGAACATTTAATGATATTCAAGTTTTATAGAATTTCATGAAGAATGTAAGAAAAACATCAGCGTGAACATATCGATCAACTATCCGACGGAAAGAATCGTCGATGAATGCTTTGCAAAAATAGGAAATATCCACTTTTTGGAAACAATGATTTGTATTTATCGTCTCGTGTTTATGTTTGCCTATTATCTTCATTTCAATTTCACTTATTTACATTAAACTTCCATTATCGCACCTCCATTTACAAAATTGCAACATTCCTTGAAATACTTTTACTACTCAAATTACTCATACTGAATAAATATTCTATTCTTGGCCAAAAAAAATTAATTTATTTGCAGAGCTTTAAGCGAGGGACATCGATTTCGGACTTTATGAGACATAGCGGAGAAGAGTGCAAAAAGGCGTAACGAAATGGAAAAGAGCTGTGAACTGACGGTTCGAAGTCAATTGGCAGATTCGTGGCACGTCCGAATTTCTTATTTTGTTTTTGTAGGCGGACATTGGAGAGGCCCTGGTGGCGCCTCCATCGGGATATAAATTAATTAGATTTGTGGGGGGTGTGTCGGCCTAGTGGCGGCACGTTGTTTCTACATATACATTCGTTGGCCCCTCGGATTGTCCGTTTTTCGACCCAACCGATACCAGTTCGCTCTCACGCGCCTACAAACGCCTTTAAAAAATCCATTGTCAAGAGCCAAGTAATATATTGCTCTTTTTGGATCCATATTTCTCGTTCTAAGCATCGGCCTGTTAAAAAAGAAAAGAAACAAAAGAACTGCGATGGTGATCCTACATAACTTATTTCAATGTACCAGTTGTCGGCCATCTTGAGGATTTCCTAAATTGGTACTTAATTTTGAAACGAATACGAAGAAACAATTATTCATACAACTTGTAAGTTCAAGAGTGCCAATTTTATTAGTCTTTGAAAGACACAGTGCCCACATGATTTGTTTTGCTCGTTCTGGTCGGCTCAGTCTCTGAAAGGGGCTATATAGTCTGGCAGGTAGAAGGTATGATGTATGGGGGGCGTAAACGGGCGTAGTAACATAGTAACGTTTATTATATTGGCCAGACCGCGCGTGTGACGTGCCTTTATGTATGTCCGAATCAGAGAACTATTACCCTTAACTAATTGAACGCAGCCCCAAATAAACATCTCACATAATCCAAGAAATGTATACCAAATAGAATAAAAATTGGTCCTTCAAATAAAATGAATTAGTAAGTGTAAACTCACGTTTATACTGTTGAGGGGTGCCGGGGGACTGACGCCCCTGCGGCCCCCGCCGCCGACCTCCGCCTCCAGGATGTCTGCTTTAATCTCGTTCCACTTCCTTGGTACTCCTCCAGTGGTAAAATTTCAATTTTTTCTCAAAAAGTCCACTATACTTTGATAACAAACACTCTTTTTCACGAACTGAAACTACTGCCCTCAACTCTTCAAAATCTATTCAGACCACGTGGTGAGAATCACTTCAACAAGTTTCTCGGATCTCCAAATAAACTTAAAAAACACTCCACTCTGAATAAAACACTGATAATAAGATCTCAAATTAACTTTCATCTATTTTCTTTGCAGACCTTTGCAGACTTTCCTGCCAAAAGGACTTTATAGCTGATGGAGCCATGTGGTATCCAGATCAGCTGTTCCAACTAGAACTGACCTATCTCTTCCACTGAATTTATATTGCCCAATCAACTTAATTTCCCATTCCAAATCACAAAATCTTTGATATCTGGACTTGGATAAAAACGAAACCTAACGCAAACACAACTCGCGAACACGTGACTTCGTATCACCTCAGTGGGCAATGTCCTTCCATCAGAAAAAGTAGTGCAGGACTAAAGATATGTCTCGTGTACAAAATTTGATCAGTAACTCTTTCTTTCCGGACGAAATCCTATCACCCTGTATTTTTTAATCAGAATTGGGGAAGGCCTCTAGAAGTTAGCGGGTGTAAGGGCCGGACTTTTTTTCGAGTGTTGTGCCCGCCTTGAGGTTACGCCGATGCGAACGCATGCTCGCGACACGTAGCGATCACACACTGACCGTACGTAACGCGGTTAAACAGAAGCGGCAACGGTTGGGCCCGATTCGAACCGGCCAACCAGCCAACTGACCGACCTACCAAGTCCAACCAACCACCACTCTCTTTGAATCTCTTGCACACTAAGTTTACGTTCCGCGGCTTATCCGCGTACTTGGTTGAACGCGACTCTGGAATTGCCGTGGCGCCACCCTCCCCCTTCTTGGTGGTGCCCCCCGCCGCTCCCACCACCCCCTGGTCGACAACCATCACCGGTCTCTGCCTCATCCTTCTCTTTCTGCATTAAATTCTCATCCTTCTTCCACCTCCTCCTCCCACTACTTCCAGTTTTTCCCTATAATTTACTCTGCGAGCCAGGCCTTTTTTCGTTGTTTTATTCCGTTTCGTACCCTCTCTGTTGCCCTACGCGCCAGCCATGAATCTTTGCCGGAGCCACGGCGCGCCCGCCCCTTTAATAGCGCCTTTTCTGTCCTTCATGCTGCCATCTGTTAGCAAAATCAGGAACCAAAAGGTCCGGATTAGTCAGGTGCGAGGATATTCTTTTATGCACCCTGAACCAAGGGTGATAACTGATACTTAGTGGTCACTCTGATTAAGAGGGTCGCACCCTCTTTAATAATAGCAGTTTATTCTCAAGATATTTGAATTAGAATTTTTCAAATTAGCAACTACTTTAGCTGGCCGGTTTTTATATTTCAATAAAATATCTGAATGAATGTGAAATTATGTGGTTTAAGTTCTGAACGTTCAAATGAACGAATTTTTGTATTGATTGTATTTTAAAATAGAAACAGTTTTAAAACATTGATTCATTTGCATTGAAAATAATTCTGTATGGAAGAAACTTATTGTTATTTTTAGTTGGAATAACATTTCTGGATAAAATGGAATTGGGAAAAAATATTTCGTTCATTTGGAAGTTCAAAACTTTTGGTACATTGTGAAATCGATCAATGCCAACCCCCTCACCCAAATGACAAAACGAAAATCTACCTGAAAATTGGCGCTCTTAAATAGCTTTAGAGTTTACTTAACTTTATTATTTTAAAAGACTTAAAAGTATGGACTTAATAACTAGTGGTAAATAAGAACAACATTGTTATAGTAAATATTCTTCATTATAATTATCATCTATGATTTCTTTTATACAATCATTATTTACAGTGATTTTTACAAAAAATGTATATATAAAAATATACAACGCTCATATAAGCAAATTCCCAGTACACTCGTACACCGATTCTAGGCCGGCCTCCGGGGCCTCCGGCCTAGGATCGGGTTCAATTAAAATGCGAGGAG
>JAUESH010000039.1:15561471-15577790 GCA_032275165.1 Synergus magnus
TCGTACTATTCTAACGTCAATCATAGTAAAATATTTCATAACCGATTGGTAATTTTCATCGGATTTTTTACAGTGTTATTAAACAAATAAGTTTATTTGCAATATTATGAAGAATTATGGATCGTCAATTGACAATTTGACTTTAGCATTCCTGTATAATTACACAAATCTTTTCAATAATTATAAAGTATGGATATATATTATTTTGAGCGATATTTTTGAACGTGTTCTATCTTTTATTATTATGTTAGACATTTATTTAAATGTGTGTTATCAGATATCCTTGTGGTGTAGCAGTGCAAATGGCGGTGCAGTACCACTTACACAGAAGAATATTGATATGACTTTAGGTGAGTGTGTTTGTAATCATTTATTTGCAAAATGAATACAATTATATTTGTATTGTAAAGTCACGTTTTGTATTTTTATCAGCGTTTTACGCGCTCATCTCTAAAATATGCAGTTTCTATCTATAAGGAAAATCACAATACTCAAGTTCATCTCATTTTTATTATACTCAATATCACTTTAATATCAAGGAAAATGTCAATTAAAATGCTAACTGAGAATTTTCTAAGTAAAATTCTTCAAAGTATATCAAATCAGAGTTGTATGTTTTCCTTCAAGTTGAAAAATAAAATCAATATGAAAATTGTTTTTTTTTTTCCGCTGATCTGGAAACTTTCCTCATCAAGGGAAATTTTTATCTTCATTTTCTTTTTATATTATAAAGAAAAGTTGGAAGTTGAATATCATTAATAGTAAAGCAATATTTTCTTTCCAGCCTCAAATGAATTAGTGTTCATAAACTTTTATGCGGAATGGTGTCACTTTAGTAAACTATTAGCTCCTATTTTCGATGAAGCCGCTGATAAAGTAAGGGAAGCATTTCCTGAATCAGGAAGAGTAGTTGTAGGAAAGGTAGACTGCGACCGAGAGTGTAAGTATTAATTTATTCAATATTTTAAGTCACCTTCGTTTCTGTAATTTATGAACTAGTTTCTTTTATTTGCCTCATTTAAATAAGCTTTATTCAATACCAGCGTGAACAACATGTCTGTAGATAATAGTATTTTATCAGCATACACGTAACATATTACAGTATACTTAAACCATAATTAAACATAAAAAATATGAATGAAAATAAAAATGCAAACTAGATAATTTGGCTTTAATTTCAACATAGATAATTATATAATATTGTTGAATTAAAGTGCAGTACGTAATTAAAATGTTTTATTTCAGCATCTGTCGCGTCTAGGTTTCATATCACTAAATACCCTACGTTAAAAGTAATAAGAAATGGTCAACCAACGAAGAGAGAATACAGAGGTCAACGTTCTGCAGAGGCATTCGTTGAATTTATAAAGAAGCAATTGGAAGATCCAATCAAGGAGTTCCATGATTTAAAAGATTTAACCAACCTCGATGACAAAAAAAGAATGATCATTGGTTATTTCGACAGAAAGGATGTTCCCGAATATCAAATGTTCAGACGTGTGGCCACAAATCTGAAAGATGATTGTCAATTCCACGTTGGCTTTGGGTAAAATTATATTCTATTTTTAATTTAATTGTAGATAAGTCACCACCAGAAGTAGATAATTAGTCACCAGTACAGTAACGCTTTGCGCATTGATGATGGATAATGAATTTTTCTAAACGAGAATAGCTTTTTTCGAAACACTATTGAAAGAAGGGTTTAAAACATCTTCAAGATCATATCATCGATGTTTCAGTATTGCAGTTTGTAGTTTTGTAATTTGTTAATAATGTGCTAAATATTTTCATTTAACAAGCATTTGCTCCAATGAAAACTGTGATATTGGACAACTTATTCCCTCTTTGTAAGTAGTAATTTGTAAATAGTACTCACCCTTTTGCACTTGCTAAAAAGCTCACACATTGGTTTTCTCGTCCTACACGGTTTTGCCTTCCTGAACAAATTAAAATTTTGTAGAATTAACTTTGCCTAATTTATAAAAGTATTTACCTCTACTTCAATCATATTACAATACTTTTCCCGGTTTCGATTAAATGTAAAAACGAAGAAATTAACTCAGATTATTGACTAAAAATATTAACAAAGAGGTGGCGTTTTTCTATTTATGTAAGTATACATTGTTTTCTACATCTCGAAGATTGAATGTTAATTTGTTTACATTTAGGGACTCTAGCAAAGCGATGCATCCACCAGGTCAACCAATCATTGTCTTCCGCTCGGATCGAGCACTTTCCAACGACGATGACGAGACTTACAAAGGTAGCTTGAACAATTTTGATGAACTCAACATTTGGGCTCAAGAGAAATGCGTGCCACTCGTCAGGGAAATAACTTTCGAGAATGCAGAAGAATTAACGGAAGAAGGATTACCTTTCCTTATTCTGTTCCACGCACCCGACGATCATGAAAGTGTCAAATCGTACAAAGATATAGTTTTAAGCACTCTGCTGGACGAAAAACGTAAGTAAAAAATTTTAATATCTTATTTTAGGTAAAACGACGAGAATTATAACTTCAAAAACAATATCAAACTCTTTCATCGCAATAATTTACTGAAGTCGATTATAAAAGAGTATAAACTGATTCTTGCAGAGAATGTCAACTTCCTCACAGCTGACGGTATAAAGTTTGCACATCCGCTTCATCATTTAGGCAAATCGTCATCTGATTTGCCACTAATTGCAATTGACAGCTTCAGACACATGTACCTGTTTCCAAAATTCCAGGACATTTTTGTCCCCGGAAAGCTGAAGTCTTTCCTACAGGATTTGTATTCAGGAAAGCTGCATCGAGAATTTCACTATGGTCCAGATCCTAGCTTGGAAGAACCACTGAACGCGATTGGCCAAGATAAAGTCCCGACAACACCGCCCGAATCGACTTTCAAAAAACTTGCACCAAGCAAAAACAGATATACTTTGCTCCGTGATGAACTGTAAGATAAATTCTACAAATTAATTTCAACCGAGCACAAAACCAGAAATTTAAACGATAGTTAGGTTTCGTTTCATTGGAGCCAATCTAGCAAATTTATGAAATTTCGTTTCAGTCTCGCAGGATTTTTGTGTAATTAAATCATTTCTACTGTATTAATTCGATTGAAACGAAATTTTTTAACTTAATGACTCCAATGAAATAGAATGCAACTTTCGATTTCTCGGTTTTATTTACGCTGCGTTTTCAATGCCAATGTGAAAACGAATGGTTAAAATTTTGGTCAGAAAAAGCCAGTGGGAAACTGTGAGACTTCTTGTGGATACAATAACTAGTTATAACCAGTGCACGTCAGAATCTCACAGTTCCATCAAATAGTGTCGATATTTACATCACTCGTGACACAAAGTGTATAAAGATATAAATTATTAATTGTAAAAAATTATTCTGTCCCAGTGCCTCGTTTTAAAGCCGATTGACTAAGGCAAATGAATCCGAACGCGAATTGCAAGGCCTTTTTATTTTGACTGTATTTTCCTCTGTAGCTTACACTTGCAATCAAATGGGATAATATTATTGAATATTATCGAATACTGTAATATTGTTTACGGAATTAATTTCCGCTGATTTTTTCTATGAGTTTATAAATTGTTATACACTTTAAAAGGAGTTCAAAAATTGCATGCTTTTATTTAATTATAGAATTTGGAGTTGAAATGAGTTTTTGAGATTATTTTTCCTGATGAATTAAATTTAAAAATGTATTAACTTTTGCCTTATTTTGGAAACGAGTTGACGTTTTTTGGGTTTCGGATTGCTAAGGCACACAATGAAGAGACCTAACTTCTGTATTTTGTGAATACCACTATTTGCGGAGTTTTTGATGCATACAATTTTGGAAATTTATCTACTCTATGAGGAACGACAGTGCATTGCGTGTGTATATGTGAGCGTGTATTACTTGAGTGACTGGGTTTGGGTAACTGTTTTCTTCTCAGGGGTGTGGATTTTTAGACCATTTCATTGGTAACACTTGAATCGAAGGTATGATTAACCTGGTCATCGATTAACTGGTAAACATGTAAACTATTGTATGTGTGGACGATGGTATTATTTTTTTGTTAATAAACAATTTCTAAGTCAATAATTCATACGAAAGTGTATTTCTATTATTTTAATCGATTGAAACCCCTCTATTGGCAAAAATACGGCAAGGATATTTTTAAGATAATTTGTAAAAAAGGATACCTAAAATAACTGTAGAAATAATTCATGATCCATTATAAAATGGCTGTATTTAGGGGTAACTCGATACATGTATTACATTCCAGTTTTACACGCCATTGCCTGTGTGCTATGTCGCGTTTTAATCTTACGATACATGACATGATACGTAACATGATTTACATACACGTAACAACACACATACGGCACTCTCGCCACATCTTCCAGCGCTTTCGCAAATTCTTCTCCCAAATTATTTCAGTTTACGACAAAATATGAATCGAATTTTCAATATTTCTTAAAATCTACATTGAAATGTGAAAAGCAATTTTCAATTTGCCAGCACATTTTGTCGTAAGGGAGAGACGATAATAACTTACATATTTACTCTAGAAAAATAACGTTATAAACATTCCACTTGCGGGAGTAGTCGTTAGAAACGTTATTACAACTTTCTCAAGTAAAAATATTAACATTTTACACACAGTGCGATATTTCTTCATCAATCTTTTCTGTCATTTAGTTTACGATTCCTTAAATTAGTACGCTTTCATGTACATCAACAACACATATCTTGCAAATATCGAGCTTGTTCACAACGTTCATCAAGATGTAAAATTTCCAATCTTCTGAAAAATTCAATGTTTTTTTTTTTTCTTTACTTGCTTCGTGTTGAATTTTACTAACAATGATAATAAATTGAAAATTGGAAATTTTCCAACTCTAAGCTAGATTTCTTCCTCGCTTTTCCATCTCTATGTTTCATTTTTTTTCTAACATTGATTGCCAACCGTTTCTCTGCTAGGATTATACATACGAAGATGCATGTTCGCTTACTCGTTTACTAATCGACTTGTACTCGTACTCGTTTAATAAATTAATGAAAGACATTTTGTTATTATAACAATTATCTCAACATCTTTACATAATCTATCGGCCGTGGAATATAGATTTATTATATATTATCTCTTCAGTATTTAGACCATTCTGCAAATATATCACGAAGGAACTAACAATCGAAGAGCCAGGAACAACCATCAAGTGACAAATTAATTTTTTATTCGAACAATTTTTTAATTAAGAGACTCTTTTTTATAAATATTTCCTTCACTCGGAGGATATTTTCAAGCAGCTTTAATTTCTTACAAATTACAGCATTCAATTCCGCAATAAAAAATCACAAAACACCCTTACGAAAAAATACTATAGGTAAATCATATAGACCTGTAATGATCTATTTTAATATTATTTATTTTTTAATTCGAAAATAATTGTAGGAAATTAATTATAAAAAAATCATTTTAGGAAAAATCAATATTTTAATAGGTATTATTTATCGCTATAATTATTTTCCTATTCTATAAATTTCAATTAATGAGAAATGGGTCACTGAATCAAATCAGTCAGGATTTTCACTGATAAACAGTGAAATCTTACTGATTCAAATTTAGAGAGTATACTTTTCTCGTGATTATAGGAAAATCATTTTAGGAAGAACTATTATTTTAATATTATTTATTCCTATAATTATTTCCCTATAATTATCTCGTGATTATGGGAAAATAATGATAAGAAAATCATCAACATTTTGATATTATTTATTTCTATGTAATTAGTTTCCTATAATCATGAAAAAATTATAGGAAAATCACTATAGGCCTATATCGATTTTCCAATAATATTTTTTTCGAAAGGACAAGAGGGTATCTTTTGTGGATTCGTCATGGAATTTCCAAAAATTTTTCTTAAATTTTAATTCACAGGCATCTTCGATAATGCTACTTATGAATACGTCCTTGCGTCTCGATTACGACAAACGATTAACATCTAACAATTAAATAATGTTTTCGTCTTTACTACTTGACACGATTTCATTCGTGGATCCACAAAATTTTCACGTTGTTGAGGATTGATCTTAATTAAGGACAACGACTTTGTTTTGTCATCTAGTGAGAATGATAGACTATAATTTGCTATCCAGGTGTAAAAGAAAAAATTCCCTGTAAGCAGCGCATTGGGATTTCAGACGAGAATAGCTAGCGTAACGTTTTTTTAAATTATTTGCATATATGTATGCATATTTTTTAATTATTAATAGTAATCATAATCATTAACAGTAATGATCGTTCGACCTAAGTTAATCAGGTTTTTTTTTGCACGTCTAGGTGTGTTATACGTATTATTTGATTACTTTTGCGTTTATTTTGAAACACCTTTTGTGTTTAATCCTATATTATTTATTAAGTTATGTAGCTTAGTCGTTATTTTTCTTGAATGCGATATATAGATGCCTGGTGTAGTGATTTTTGTGAGAAGGGTTCCGAAAAAGCCTATTACGAATATCTTCCTTCTTTATTTTTCTGATTTCCATCTACTGTAGGGCCTTTCTCAATATTTGATTACTATTATAGAAATATACGTTAATTATCTGCTGAATTATGCTTAAAAGTTGTAAGAGGTTTAACCTTTTAGGTCAATTTCAAACAAGGAAAATTAATCAAATCTGTGAGATGAGAATAACAAAATATTTATTCAACTTTCCATATTCTTTTGCCTAGACACACTCAATATTTTCGATAAGGGAGATTATGTTTCTTCAATTTAATTCCATTTTTCATCAAACTTCTATACGAACCTTTTTACTTTACAAGCTTAGAATTCCGTAAAAACCTTTAATAAGTAAGCGTTTTGCTTTCTAAAGACATTCGATTTTAAACTTCATTAAATGTGCATTTCAAAAATCTAGTAAAAAATCGTAGTAACTAGAAAAACGATGCAGTGTTTAAAAATAGAAACTGTAACTTTTTACGAACTTTCCTTTCTATCTATGGAAACTCTAATTTTTTCAACGAATAATGAAAATTCAAAATTAAGAAGCTACTTATTCAAAAATCTTTTGGTTCCTTATCTTTGTTGGCTTGGGAAACATTTTTGTCCGTCTGATTTAGCCGATATGTCACGTTTCTGATAAAATTATTTTATCGAAACGCTATCGATCTTTATCAACGAAAAATCGTCAATACTCTCTTAAAAAATATATTTGCAAAGACTGGAATAAGAATCTTGCAGTGTTCGATGATGTCTAGATTTGTAAAATATTTTTTCTCTGTACAAAGATATGATTCTGTTTTTTTATGAGTACATACTTCATTGAATGATTATATAATTCTAGATCTAATTTCGAGTTTCATTTAAATTTTGAAAAGAATATAATTTTAATTAATTAATTAGATTTAATTAATTAATTAATTAATATCCATATCGGATACATGTCATCGAACACTGTTATCATTCATTATCATAATCATTTTCCACCGACTCTGAATAACACGATCCTTCGCCTTAAAAAATAAATGCATTAAATTAAGGGAAGACTAAATTCAGAAAAATTAGTGAATATTTGAAAAACCTTTTCGTTTTTTGTGCTTGAGCCAGTGACATTTTATATAGAAAGATAATCTTCGCGTGACATATGAGATAATAACCCTCATTCCTTCTTACAAGATATATTAGATCGTATGTATATTTATAAGTATATAATTGTATGTAATATAAATATAATTTAATAAAACTTTGCGCCATGTAATGTAATATACATGTATATAATATATATGTATAATATAATGCAATGTAATGTAAAATATTTCATTTTTCATGATAGGATTTGACGTGCACCGATCAGCAATCTATAAAAATATTTTTTGATTAGACCGTGATGATTTATTATTGAATATTAAACGCTTCGAGTATAAACAGCAGAGCGATTGATTCGAGGCTGGACGTGTTTTTAGTGACTTAATTATACGAAAATGATTGCCATTTCTTCCTTTTTAATTTGTCATCTTTCTTCTTTTATCAATTAAACCTTGATTGGTCGACAATGTTTTTTTTCTTTCGTACAATTATGTCTCTGGATGTAGTTAACGGAAGTGCGCTCGACACGGCAGGAAGTATTGGCATTAAAGGTGTAAATATCGTTTCAACTTTAACTATAAAAATGATCGTGATCGTAAAACGAGGTGCTTGTGTAACATTGATAAACTTTAATTCTCATATGTAGTTAGAAGATCGTGAAGAAAAGTAAAACACTGATCATCGCACGAGCTTTAATGTCGATCTAACAATCCTTAAAGCGTGACTTGCCATCGCAATTTAAGCAATTTTATAATCAAATTCGAAATAAACTTCTTCCAAGATGCCCTGAAAGTAATTTGATTTTATTTCCGAACTTTAAAACCTTTGTGAGAATATAATATAAAACTAATAATTAAAACAAATAATATAAAAGGATTTTGTGATAGAAAATTAATATTCTTTCAGTGCATCTTTAAGGAAGAAATGGATTAATATAAATTGGTACTAATTTTAAGAATCCCAATACTCGAATTATTACGTAACATTAACATTGTTGCCGTTGGTCATTTAAACGCCATCAAAATATGGCGTTTTTATAATTTAAGGACGTCATTTTCGGTCTGATTTTTTCGTTATTGAGTGTCGATTTGATACCTTTTATAAAGGTGCACCAGATTGATACTTGTACTTTCTTAAAGTAAAAATAATTTCTTCTTTTGGACGCAACTGGTTTAACGTAGGCCATCGGGGCTACCGAAACCCGTTTGGAACTTATTCGTTAAACCATTTATCATTTATGATATACATATATTGTCTTCGGGACGTTTTACATTCCTATATATGTTGGCTTGCCAAAAGTGTACTTTGACATTGTCGCTTAATCAGCAAAAATTAAAATAATTTAAGAATGTTATGATACCTAATTAATATAAATCATAGGGAGTCACGCCTCCCTATTTAGTTCGAGTATGGAAATAAATTGACCATGGTCGAACCTTTGGTCGAAGTTCTACTTCAATTTTCATTAAATTAAAAAAAGAATTCTGGTATACATTTTATCGATAGTCATTAATTTTCCCAAGCACTAGAAAGATTTTTTACGTAGCTACTTGAGTTTTAATTTCAGGTGCTTTATCATTTTTCTAGTGAAGTGTATAATAGATGAGAGTCCACATTATCATTCATTTATCATCTCTTTACTTAATATAAACGTCGTTTCAGGTATTTATACTTTCTGGTATATATCGTGCCAACAAAACAAGTATAAGTCATAATATTTGATTTTTATTTTACAAAGAAATTCCTTTGAGAAAAGTAGTATGTATCTTGCGAGTTAGTTTATGCTTCACAGCAAAATATAAAACCAGAAGAGCAATTCATGATCCCAGATTAGACAGATACTTTATCTATAAAGATATAATCTGTCTGCAAATATATACGTATATCTGTATACAATATATAATAATTATATATTCGCTCTTATTTCTCCTTAGATGTAACAGGTTTTAATAAACCAAGAAACACAACGTTATTGTCTAGTTCTATTTCTCACATTTTAGTTTCGATTTTTTGAAACTGTCCTTTCGGATAAAATCATCAGAGTGTGAAAAATACCACTTTATATCATATCAATTAATAATTGCCACATGCATACTGATAATATTAATTTTTACTTTGCTGATTGTTCTGCAGATATTATTTAACTTATTGTAAATATTATTAATTAGAATTTTTAATTTTGAAAATTAAAAATTAAGGTGGTATTATTTCACGTGACCCTGTGTAACTTTAGATGGCCATTTAAAAATATACACTGTTCGTTTCACATTAAACGACAATGAAAACGATTATCGAAATCGTCACCAAATTTCATACCGATCTGCATACCAGAAACGCCTGTCATTCATTGGTCGTCTTTGGCACGCAGTACAACACTGATATACATTCTATATATGCTGGCTAATTTATGATATAGTAACATGTAACATTTGCGTGTTACCTAATAGATACAAGCGCGTGCCTTTTTATAAATAGAATATTGAGTACAAATTCAGAGACAAGATTTTCTTAATCCTTTGACTCCCGTTGACACAAATATGGGTCAGGGCAAATAATTCCTGCACTAGTCAAAATTAAAATTAAAATTAAAATTCTGAATGTTTGGCTAGCTTTTTTGTAATCCTCGACAAGAGTACATATAGAGTTTATATTTTGCTAACAAACTATTGGGCGGGAGTCAAAGGGTTAATAAGCAATTACGTCTTGCTGAAAGAGTTGCATATATTAAATTTTGTATTTTTAATTTAACAATTCACAAAGTTCCTTTCTAGAATTTCCGAATCTGATAACTCCTTCTCTGAAAAGTACAATTTTTATACGCATTTAAATGCAACGCGCAGTATCTAAAGAACGTCCAGAAGAATACTTAAATTTCGAATAAATTTCCTTGGTTTTAGACATTTTTTTATGCGAGCTTTAAAAGCATCGAGGACGTTCGATGGTTTCTCTAATTATTTTTTAACCAACGAAACAATTTTCAGACCAAAATCTGTCTTTCGTGCTGGTAAAGTAATTTAGTCAGAATTTTATTCCACATACGTTTACCAGAATAAAAGGAAGATTCTGATGCATAGGTAAAGACTTTCTTTCCTAAATGCCGTGCGAAAATGTGGTTATAATAATGGTTTTAAAAAGGTAATCAGTGGAAACTCGAGGATTTGAAAAGACTTTAGGTGCTTTGCTCGAAGATGATTTGAGTGGTTTCCTGCGAATGAAAAAATCAGTGTTCGTGCTTCGAGATCAGATATTTTTACGAAAAATGTATTCGTGAATTCTAGAATTTTGGCAACGTCAAAGGAAACGATAAATCATGAAATATTTCTGGAGTTGATTTGCTGAAATTTTTTATTACCTCTCAGCAAAATTTGTTGCTGTCATCGGATTTTACAAAATATAATATCAATGAATATAAGAGATATTGATAAGATTCAGTAACTGATATTATTCAATATATTTGTTTATTAACATTAACATTATTAAATAAGGGAGAACTGTCTTTTCTACAATAAACTTTAATACTCTTCCTTAAATAGAAATAACAGAAAAGATCTGACGGATTCCTTCCCAGTAATTTCTTTCTGAATAAAAAAAAAATATTAAAAAAAAATATATTGTGAAGGATAGTAATAAGTGAAATGAACCTGTCAAATCTTTTCTAGAAGAAGTGGATTTGTACTATTCTTAGATTAACATTGAGAAGACATTTTTTTAGTTGACAGTGCAGAGTAGAATTTTTGAAGAAGACGAACACTGACTATCAGTCGGCAGTATACGTGTTCCAGTGTAATAAAAGTCATGAATCGGATAATAGATCTATGAATTAGATAATAAAAATACTTGAAAATGAGTATTAAATTAATACATAGCATCATTTTAACGCTAACTCACGCTGATCGAAGTGTGTCAATGTGTGAGTGCAATGATAATGACGCGAATAGCATAAATTTATATATTTAGATAATAGATACGCTAACCGAAGCTCTGTTGATTGTTTCAGGAGCAACCTTGTTATTTTTTGTTCATCTGTCTCACTATTTTCTTACAATTAGAGTAACTTACTTAAATTAAATCGGAAAGTAATTATATGCTAACTTATGTCTCGTTGGCGTTGAGAAAATACGTTGATGATTCATAGAAGAAAATTTCACTCTATTCGATCACCAACGTTACGGATTGCGTTGAAATGTTTATTTCGTGAAAATCTTAATTGAAATGTTCTTTTCCAAAATAAGAAATCTTACACTGATCGAAAATTGGTTAACACTTCGTTTATGAATTCACAAATTACCTTTCTCTGCTCGTTGGAAAATGCGAGTAAGCAGAGTTTTTCGCGAAACTGAAATCATTTTACAAAATTGTGAAAACTTACCGAAAACGTAATTCTGGCTTATGAAGTGTGTAAACAGTAGCAGGAAAACGAAGAATACACTTTCTTAAGATCTTCTCTCTTCCTTTTTCTTCCTTCTTGTTGTTTTCTTCCTGTTATTTAACTTTCTTCATATGTTTTCTTCTGCTGCTTACTTTTCTTTTTTCTTTTCTTCTTCTTTTTTGCTCTTGCCATGCGAAGAAGAACGAGAAAAATGCTTCGTTACGATCTTAGCGAAAGAAACTTGATTGCCTTCGATTTTCTTTGCTACCTTGCCGACTTCCGATCCATGTTTTTTGCCCATCTTCATGCGCCCCGCGAGCTAATTCTTCGATGTCAGGATTGTCACAAATTCTGTAATGAAATATTTTTAGGATATTAATAGTCTCTTATTAACGTTCCCGATTTTTGACGAAAGTAATGAAGGCAAGACATGATTCTGGAGACATGTGTCTGGCCAAATCCTTCTTAACCTACTTTAGCGAAAACTGTATTTTTTCAGTGGAAACGGTTAAGCCAGGTCAGACACGAATCATGAATAATTCTTTTTTTCCAAGGCAGAAAAGATTATTTTTTCTTTTGACGAAAAAGAAATTAAATGCAGTACTAAACCATAAAAATTCTAATAAAGTGAATATTTTGGGATCGGAAAACGAAAAAAAAAAAAAAAAAGAGAAATGAGGACGAGGTTCACGTTTCCGGCAATGGAACCATCAAAGTCAATATTATGTCTCGAAAATAGGACATTGCAATTCGTCGATGGATGGTACGGACTCGTCGCAAATGTCGATTGCGAAACTTTCTTGCAACTAAAAAAGTTTTCTTAATACAATTTATGAGTTTAATTTTAGTTACAAATCGTTTAATTTTCACGTCACACTTTTTACGTTCGCTTGATTTGAATTCGTGATCCAGACTAATTAGTTTCGAGGCCCTTCTTGTTAAGCACCGTGTAAGAACTTGATTAAGTCTACAAGTCTACGGTCATTGGAGGTTCTCGCTTAATCGAACAATTAATTATCACTGCTTCGCGCAAAGTTCTTGACAGCTCCATTTTTCCCAAGAGGGAATTAATTCTCTGCTATGGAAATTCCGATTTTCTTCAGCCCTCCACTTCCTTTGACATAAAAGTATAGGCACTTGATCTGCCGTCAAAGTATAATCTACCATTTATTATTTCCTCAGATATAAGAAATCTGGCGAATTTTTGATAGATGCTTGAGTACTCGTGATGATAAAAAGAATATTGTAAAAAATACGAAATAAAAGTATGAAAATTTCTGAGATTTGTGAACGAAAAAAATATCGAACAGGAAAAAGAAAGTTAATTAAGGTTCGTTAAAAGTTTTCAGGAGACAAACAAATAATTCAAGTTGTGTGAAGGGCTCATTTAAATTTAATTTCTTTAATTAAAAGTTGACGATTTGATTCTGAAAGTTCGATTCACCTCTTACATTAAAGTTTTCTTCGATAAATAAACATCTCAGTAAATTGATTAAACCTTTCAATATTGACTAAAATCACAGGGAAAACGTGTAATTGATTTAATTTTTAATTAATTGTTGATTTAAAAACTTTAAGAGAGTTGTGTTTAATATTAATCAATTATATTTACCTTCGTAATTAACCATGCCATCACCATCAAGGTCTGCTTCCTTGATCATGTCATCGACCTCTTCCTCCGACAGTTTTTCTCCCAAATTCGTCATTACGTGACGGAGCTCCATCGACGAAATTAATCCATCATTGTTTTTGTCAAATACTCTAATGAAAGACATCAGTGTAATTAAAATTATGGAGGCGGTTTTCTCGTTTCAATTAAAATCAAATAGAAATAAAATTACATAGAAAATAAAAAGTTTACCTAAAGGCCTCACGCAGTTCATCTTCTCCATCCGCGCCTTTCATTTTCTTCGACATCATTTGAAGAAATTCGTTAAATTCAATGGTTCCATTTCCATCCTGATCAACTTCATTCACCATATCTCGTAATTCTGTCTCTAAAAACACAAAGGTTAATATTAAACATTAAATCAATTTAAATTCATTAAGTAAGAATTATTTATTTTTACAATTTTACATTACGAAATTAAATTAAACTTTGCAATTTACGAAACTTGCAACATACGAAAAAGCAATATATGTAGTATAGGGTTCGTGTTAATTGAAAACGTGTTTCGAATTTGAAATTTTCAATCTAAAAGCAGCTCTGAAATTTCTCTGCCTTCATTTAAAGTGTCGACGTTTCTACAAATTGAGAAACCTCGAAAGTACTTTCAAAAAAAGATAAATTTAAACATATAGCCATTTTTCAAATATTGTTAAATAACTCGAAACAATAAAAATATGTAAAAAGAGGTAAAGCAGTGAAGATTGATGGGTACATTTTCTTATACAGAGTGTCATATTTTTCCTTCGCGAAAAGCTCTCAGCGTATACTAACTTTATACAAACTATGTACGTAACATTTTATGACGAGGTTTTCTGATAATCTTGACAAATGCAATTTACGCAATGAAAAAATATTACATTTTTATTGCAATGTGAACTATTATTCATTGTGACCTTCCACAGGTCTTTTTACGATTCTTCGTGACATTAAAGATCAAAAGTAGTTTTATAATGTTCACATTCTTAATTTATTTTTAAATACCCTTGGTATTAGATGTAAATTATAGTTTATCTTAAACTAAATATTCTATTTTCAGTTCAGTTCCTTAGTCTTTAGAAATTTTTAAAATTAAATGAATTAAAAAATCCCATATAATTCGAAAATTTCATTAACTTTCATTCATTTTAAGATTGCCTGAGAAATCGTAGTATTTCCAACTCTGACAGGCAAACAAGACAAGATTTCCGGAAGACAGAGATTCACGAAGTGGCACACCTTCTACGTAATATTTTATCCCCCGAGCAGCCGATAAGCTTGAAACACCGAAAAATACCGGAACTCGATATAGGACACAACATATTTTAAATCTAAGGTCACTTGAAAGTCGCTTTTAAATTTAAATTTTCAAAATAAATTCTAATCCATATCGCAAACTAATCTGCTTTAAGTTCGATAACAATTATTTAAAGTTTATTTCCTTAAGTGGTTTCTCGTATAGATAAAATTCATTTTTCCCTCTAAATATAAAATAAAACATGTTTAAGTTGTACTTAAAATAATCTTAAATTTCAGAAAGGTAGATAAGATTTATACTTATTTCTGTTTTCCTCGATTTCATGTGTGCTTTTAATGTAGAAGCCACAATGGCATTCTGCACGTTATAAAACAATTACATAGCATGTTTAAAAAGAGAGCATGTTTAAAGAGAACAAAGGGTACGATTTTACATGTCAAAGAAAACAAATGCATTGTTTCGCTCATTCATTTAAATTCACATATCGAGGAATCTACAGTTAACTATATGTTGTCAAACCCTTTATAAATACAAAAGACCTAATTTCCATACGTATTACAGAATAGATTATCAGATTAAATGACCTATTAAATTTCAAATTTTAAGTAAAAAATCATTGTTTTTAAATGTGAAAATATAGAAAATTGAGTAATTTAAGTTTGTCTCTCTATATCTGAATTATCTACTTACTAATTTAGATTTAGAGAGTGTACGTGTTATAGAAATTGTGAAAATGGATTTTCATATCTTAATTAAAAAGAGTACCTAACCATAGAATAATACTTCCTCAAAAAATATATATTCTGCATCATCAAATTGCAAACGAGTGAAAACAAGAGAAGTCTTTGAAAGAATTTTAAATCATCTCATTTGTCCAAGCAATTCCAAAGTAAATTTCGCTAAAAGCAGACCATAACGTAAAGCGTCTATGCTATAGAGCCTTACAAATGTTCTGGATATTTGCGGAGGATTCCCAACAATTTCTTTGACGTCCATTTTGATAGTAAGACTAATTCTTACTTTCTACTTTAAGCTCTTAAAAGCACATAAAAGAATCGCATAAATAAGTATCACAATATTTAAATTTAAAGAAAGAAATATGAAAGAGATGGATATTAGAGAATAGATCCATCCTCACAGTAAGTTTGCAAATCCCAGCTTCATGCTTATTCATGATGGAACAACTTACCCGATGGTCTTTGTCCCAGGGATCGCATGACGACACCCAACTCTGCCATCGTGATTGTGCCATCTTCATCCTTATCGAAGAGCATGAACGCCTCCTTGAATTCTGCAAAAGAGGAATTTCAATATTTAGTCTGCGATGAATTATATAAACCCTCACTATAACTATATTTTTTAAATTCGCCTATCATGCAGAAAAGACTCGGATATACACGCAGAAAAAAAATCTGTTACTATTACAGAAGCCCTATGTTAAAATAGTGACAGCATAGCTTTTTATGTAGAG
>JAUESH010000039.1:15577890-15615855 GCA_032275165.1 Synergus magnus
AAATTGTCAAAATCCCTTAAAATTCTTAGAAACGTCTTGAAATTCCTCTCTAAAAAAAGTGATGTAACGAAATGTCCTTAAAATCTTGCATACATTGTTGTTTTTTAAACCTGCTCTCTAAATTTATATCAGCGAAACATTGGTTTTTGAATGACTTCAAGTTTTAAGAAGTAAAATAAATAATCATGCGCGTGTTGGTTTGTTAGTATTTTTTTAAATTATCCATATTTTTTTTTCGATGCATCGATTTTTCTTAAAAATAACCCGATATATCGGGAAACATCGATGATTTCTTTCGATGCTGCATTGATATCAAACATCGCTATTTTTTATTCGATGTTGCAACACTATCGAGACTTTTTCTTTTGACTGCACCCCTTATATACATGTAACTGAATTTTTTCAGTAAATGCGGTAAAATATAAATTGTCAATAAAATTTGATAGAGTACTTTAAACTTTCCATTTAAATCACTCTTTTCGATTATGCAGACACTCTGTATGTATGCGAATGGATAAAACCAGCGTAAGATTTGGGCAAAGGGCCAAGTGTATGTTGTAGTGTACTTTCAGAAATGCGCTCTTATAAATTTTCGATTCACTATTTGCACTCGAGATGTTCCAATGCAAGTTTAAAGTCAACGAGAGCATTTCATAGATGACGATTAGAGTCTCGAGTCCAAGTATCTGACTCAAAAAATTGATGTTCTTCTCGAGAGGAAATTGTTAAAAAGGTCAAAGTTTCGATTAACGAGATGAATAATGGGATCTTTCACGTTTATTGATTATGCTATTATCCAATATTCGTCCAATTATTTTTTATTGATTCAGTGAAATGTTAAATAATAGATATTGAATCCGTGCAATTTTTTCAGTGAAGAAATAACATTCCACAAAACTCGTTAAAACTGTCTCACCAGTTTCGGATTTAGTGAAAGTGGATTAATACAATAGGTGCTAGGAGAATATTCGAATCCACTACTTTTCAGTCAGTAGTTTCAGTTTACATTTACACTTTCCGAAAGACTTTTATGCACTGAATCGTTGCATGGAGTCGTTGCTCTTATTTTACGATCATTTTTATATCTCTGCCATACTTTATGTTGCTCGATACCAAGTGGCGACCGTATAACACATTCATTATATCTCGCATTCGTATTTTGAGAACGTTACATTTTCCCTCGGGAGGGTAAAACAGAAGCAGAACAGCTCGTAATTTTTTCTGATATGTGCTTGTGAAACTCCCGCAAAAAAATTGGCTTTGAATTCTCATCACGGAAATAACATTTGCTTAATTATTTGTCTAAAAGCATATTTTGTTCCTGGAAGTAAAATATGTTTCATTATGTAAATTGGATCTCCACATTTTTATAATAGAAAAAAGTAACGTCAAAGCAAAATATAAAAGTAAACTATATAAAAGTATGAATATAACTAATTAAGTTTCAAGTAGTGGAAAATATTAATTTCCTCTCTAATGAAGCATAATTCTGAGTTGAGCAAGTTGATTCTGAGTGAACCAAAGAGAAAATTTGTGTATTTAAACACGTGTATAAACTTCTCTGAATAGGATCTCAATGTACTGTGAAGAAATGCGAATTATGCTTTACTCCCTCCGCAAGTTGCACCTCTATGCACTAGAGATGATAAGTGAAAATCCGCATTTCCCTAAGTCATTTATGAATGCAAAGCGCCTGCAAACTTTAAGATAAGGACGTGGATACTCGATGTATAGGTGGAAGCTGAATGTCGAGCGCAAAGAAAAATTGCGCTTTCTAACTTTAGAATTTTTCTTTTCCCAGGGAAAATATTCAACATCCTGGAAAAAACACTTAAGTCTCAAACTTTACTAATTTTATGAAATTTTCATAGGCGCCAATTAAAAATATTTCTATGATCGAATGTTGAATCTTGCATTGGAAAACTTTATCTAATTAAAAAAGCGATTTCTACCTGAGCTTGAAAACAACTTTAGAAGGTTCATTTCCATTTGAAATTGATCGATTTTTAATTTAAATCTTTGATGAAAATGAATCATTTATTACATAAGAGAATGAAAGGCTACGAAGCATCATAATAAATCGATTAAAGGACAAAAATAAGAGTCCCCGGATTTTAGAAATGCAATTAATTAATATAAGCAAAAAGTCTCAACGTATTCCCATGTTTTATGCAATGGTCTATCACTTATCGAACTTTAATTCGCATGAATGAAGCATTAAATTGATTTTTATCTCTAGAGAAGGTTGGGTAAAAACTTCGATAACATCTACGTTTTTGGTGCTTTTGGCGAGGTATCAATAAAGTTGGAAACTCACCCGCGACTTGATCTTCTGTGAGACCATACTCCGACTGAAACAAAGAGAACACATGATAATAATTAAATTGGAAACAGTAGAAACTCTCAGGGACAAATACATCAATTACTAAAGTTTACACTTTGTGTGAATTAGTATAATTTGACTTAATGATTGGGAATAATAACAACATAGTATAAGCTTCTGCGTGCAACGCTAATGAATGAAATTGACATTGATTTTCGGAGATTTCTAATTTTTCTAAAGTGAATCAAAACTCACTGACAAATTTCTCGTTTGGCCGTCGATTTGGTTTGTTAATCTTCTAAGTTTATGGTATTCGTGACTATATTTCCGTTGATCTGCCATCTTGCATGGAAATCAAGACAACACTAACTAGTAACTCTAAGGAAACAACTATGGCTTCCAACGAAGGTAGTGGACAAGGAAACTTTGGCTGATTGCCTACTACACAAGCACAAAATTTGTCCGCAATCGTCTTCACTGAGAAGAGGTCACTTCCCGAATTATTAATAATGTACGCCAGCCAACGTATAGACGTAATACCCTATTAATTAAAATTTTTGCTCTGACAAGATATTTCGAATATTTTTCGCAACTATTTTCACTTTTAAGTAAAGAAGCGCAAATAAGATGGTAAGCATTATCAATTTTTGCTCAATACTGATATATTTTATAAAATTTAAATAGATTCATCAACATTGAAATGTGTCTGCCAAATCGATTTGAAAATATTTCAATATATAAAGGAAAAAAAAGGAATGCGTGGGCCTATTTTGAGACGTTAAAGATTTAAGTAAAATCAAATTTTATGTATTATTGCTAGCTCTCTGATTATTTATATACCAAAAGGGCGAAATGGTTAGTCATGTATTTTTTTCTAACATTTTTAGTCGAAGATCAAAAGCCTTCTAATGATCACGAGTAGTCACAGTTGATGTTGGTCAGACAGATGGTGAAACATGTGTTTTTCACGACCGTTTAAGAATGTCAGTAACCACTTGTCGAATCGTTAAATTATACAAGAAGGAATTTAAAAAATGAAAAACTCAAAGGGTAGTTGTAATTTTTTCGAAATTTTTATTTTATTGTGTTATATTCTCAAACTGCATAATTTCGAATTGAATTTAATTGAACCTTTTTTCTAATCTCGATTTATTTTATAGAAGATCAAAATAAGAGAGCTATCGGTCAACCAATTCGGCCAATTAAACACGGATAAAAACACCACGATGTATTAAATTGTCTAAAAGATTATCCAACTCATCCTAGTATAGATATGTATGTGTACATTCTCGAAGCACGAATTGATAGTCCTTCAGCTTGATTGATCACCGAACCCGACGGATGAGTTATCCAATGAAACATCCATAAACACGAGAGATCGTTTTCATTTATTTTTTTACCTGTTTTAAAATAACTTCAGTATACAAAATTCTATTATTTGGATCTCATAGTTACTCTGCAAAAAATCGTGTTGGTTCTAAGACTCTGTTATTGGACTCTAGGCATCACAAATCAATTTGTTTATTTCTCTCGATAGAACTTTATCTCGAAATTCGCAAGTAATTTTTTAAAATTATTTTAAGCACTCTTAGTTGATCAATCTAAAAAATTTTCAAATTCTAAAGTCAAAAAATTAAAAAGCTGAGTTTCTGAAACGAAAATTAATAATAGGGGTCTAAGTCCGGTTTTAAAACACAGTTTCTGCTGTTCCTTTGAAGATTGACGATCAAATGCTGAAGAGATCAATGACGCGAACTGGGTCGACCGTTTTTGGCTCTCCACTATGAGAGAACACTCTAAATTCCTAAACCGGCTCGTATTTCAACTTCGAGAATGCTCGTTTCCGTTTTTCCTTTATGAAAAGGATAACGCATACTTTGGAATTATCAGACTCAGGGAAGCTCTAAAGCTCTAAGAGCTTTGTGAACATTTCTCAACCACAACCAGTTTACGCTCGTAATTTCCTACAGAATACAAATATAATCTGGTACTCGAGTAATTTTAAAAAAGTTGAAAATGTTCAGGAATTATTTTATTTGAAATTCTGAAATAAATTCTAATTGCGTAAGATCAAACGTATATTTTTATCAACTTTTCTAATTAGAGAGATTTGTTGAAAAAAGTTTTTTTTGGTATAATTCTAGAATATTATTTATTTCTCAGTGCTTGCGATGCACATAACACATATTTATTCATTTCACTGAATTTCATGTTTCAAAGGGATTCATTAAATTGAATACTGTTATTTTAAAACAGTTTGAAAGTTATATTTTATTCTGTATCAATTAATTGAGTATGAAATCAAATAAAAATTCGGAAATTGCTGTTTGAAATAGTTCACTTACGCTAATTTGTCTAATTTGACCATCGATTTTGCTCGTCAGTCTCCTCAGTCTTCCATACTCATAAGTGTACTTTTTTTCTGTATCCGCCATTTTGGTACCGCACTTTCGTTGCAATTATAATAATTTAGACAAATTTCTTGTCAATTTCGTTTATCTTCACTCACTCGAAACCTCGTTCTGCATTATAACGTTGAGTTTTCATCACGTTTTTATGAAGTATCTTTCAATTTTTATCTTTAGCGTGGCCTTGCATTCTCTCGGTCTCTCTTTCAGTCTTTCTACCTCTGGCAAGTTGGAGCCAAAATAATATTTATGAAGTCCCAAACAGCAATATATCGTCAGACAGAAAATCAATGTTTGCTGTGCTGGCGTTTACACGATTGCCACTTAAATTAACAATCAAATTATACGGTTTTATAATGTTTTCGATGCATGGAAATCCTAGCTTCTCAATCTGACCTACATTCAAAAACAGTTCTTTCTTCTCTTTTTATTGCATAATTTTTGGTTGGAATTGGTTTAATTCTTATTCTTATATTTCATTTTATCAAAAGTATATTCCGGTTTTTTATAGAAATATCTAAGAGCTTCGCACACTTTTTTCATCGAAGTTTTGACATGGTGGAGAAATTGAAACACTAGAGTCATGGAATCGTGCCAATATTTTGAATTCTTATGAAAGAATAAACTTCATTTTATCCTGTTGAAAAAAAACTCTGGCATAATAATCAAGCTTAAATTAAACATTTGTTACTTTCAAATATTTAAAAATTAAAAAAAGAAATGTATTTGGTATTAATTTACGTGTATAAAATATTTATAATCTCATATATGCATATACATATAATAACTAATGAACTCATATTTACCCGGGAACACACTTAATATTTCTTTCAAAGTATTTTGCCACTTGGATTCGAAAAGAAAAAGAAACCACAGTGATTAAATTAATGCGAGGCGTTGAATTATAGCTATTGTGATGCCACGAAAGTTTTAGGGCCGTTAACATTCCCGACGAAACAAATGAGGTAGCGCGCCAAACAAATCTCATGGTCGACGATTTAAAGCCAGGAAATCCCTTTATACATTCACAACTTGATCAGATATCTTAGTAAAAAGACTGAGCAAAAGGAACCGAGGACCGAGAAAATTTGCAGACAAAACTAATAATATAAATAATTTTCTAATTATAAAACATATAGATACTAAAAATCATTCTGCGGATTTAAAACTTTATATAACAAAGACAATAAGTATTAATTACTCTAGTCTAGAAATATTTTCGTTTATTGATATTCATTTTTTATTTCAATTTCTCTTACACATTTTTTTACCAATGAAAAATGGAGTTCTTGACCAAAATTCTAAACAAAAAAATGTCCACACTTGAAAAAGTAGTCTCACTGGACTGGATTCAAATTTCGAATCTCTAGACTGATTATAATTTTAGAACAAATGTTTACACTTCCACTTGCAACCAGCTTTTTTTTATGTATATTTTATGTGTGGTATCAGTGCGAGAACGGACGATTTTATCTAGTATGATTTTTTTGCACCACGGGATCGATTAAAGGCGATAAAGGTACACTTTTTACCGGATCAGCCTTCGACGTTTTTACGTTCGCTTGTTAGCTGGCCACCGATTGGACGACTATGATCTGTGCGTCGCCTGTGGACCGATTCTCACTGCCAAAATTCAAATAACGTTGCTAGTGTGTTGGCACGTTTTAACGAGCACACATCAACCGAAACCCTACGAGATTGTGTGTTCTTCGAAATATATTTCGGAATTTATTTATACAAATAGGCTGCAGCCATGAAAATATATTGCGTGCATTGACCACGAAAAGCTGATGACAAATTAACGTTATTAAGGGGCAGTGACTTCTGCACGAGTTAAGAAAACTAAGAAGCTCTCAGTGCAATTAATTCTCTTCAAATTTCGAAATACCTCACTTGATGTTATATGTATTTTTTGTAGTGGTTTTTAAAAAAGCTCAAGCAAATTATTAACAATTTTTATAACTTTACAAAATTTCAAACATGAAAATTGAACAGCAAAGCTTATCGATACTTGTTTTGCTGTGTTCCAATTTTTCTGGAAAGCTTCAAATTTATCGAGACAAGGATAATAGAAAAAGTTGCTTCGACAGTAGAAATACAGTTCTAGTAACAACTATAAATTCGTTGTCTGTAGAACATTGTTTGAAAATCGATTTTACCCAGTAATGAGAAAAATTAATTTACTTTTCCAAATAAAAAATATAATTGAATTCGTTTAATTTGAGCGTAATTTCCAATTAGATTTCACAAATAAAATTTCAAGCGCTTTTTTTAATTATGGAAAGTTACCGTAGTGAGTTTGCAATTTTGTATTTTATAGTTGCGAGCGAAAGTAATTTAGAGAAAAAGCTGCTTCAATTGTTTCGCTGCGTTCGGTGTATAAAACGAGGAATTATTGTTGAAATCCAGAGCGAGATTTCAGTAACGATGGTCTATATGTGCTTGTACTTTAATCGTGTGTCAGCACTCAGCACACCTTGGATGCCGGTTGAGAGTGCTAAGGACCTATCGATTGATTATTGCCGCAGTATCTAAGTGGGTCAAATTTAAATGGTCCTTTACCCTCATGGACAACACTTTACTTACCAAAAACTATTTTTTCATAATATATTTTATTCTTTCAAAAGAGTGGAATCAACAGTTCATTAAAATCAAAGCTTGCCAATAGGAGCACAAATTAAACTTGGCAATTGTCTCGGCAAATTTCTTATTAAAACACCGATCATTCGTTCATTTAAAATTATTTAATTTATAATTATATAAAGCGGAATTTCATATTTTAAAATAATTTTTGTAGATTCTTTAGGAAACGAACTGAATACACTCTCAAATTAGTTTAATTCACTGGACCCTAGAGGGAATTTCTTGTAATCTTTAGAGGATGCATATTCAAAGGAAATTCTCTTTTAATCTAGGGTAATATAAAATCGTCTTTTACTTCTCTTGGTGGCTCTTTCAAAGATTAGAAAGCGTTCCACTTAAAGCCTGAGTTTGAAACTTTTGAAACTTTGACATTTTCTAGTAAATATATAATAAACTTTATAATTATTCTAATTAGCCGTGATTGGTAAAAGTGATTTTAAAAAATTTGAGAGGCTAATAAAAGTAGGAATAGCCAGAGAAGAGTTTTGTCTCCCTTTCCGAGAAATTTTCCATTTATTTTTGGAATCTCGAAGATAAAGTGACGTCTCTAGTGTTCCACCCGCACAGCCTAAGCGACGCATGGTGTCTATTTTTGAAGCGACGCCTCGTAAAATTGCTGCATTCTACAACGTGTCATGGAACATGTCGCGACGGCGACGATGTTCGTGAGAACAAAATGGGCTAATTTAACTTTAAAAGAAAAAAATGTTACTTCCGTACACACTTTGCAAACAAAATAATAGAGAAAGAGATTGAAAGAGGGAAGTTTGAAAAAGTGGTGGGATTTATTTATTTATCTAAACTTAGATAAAACATGAAAGGTATGATAAAAATTTGTTGTAATTTTAGACTCACCAGATTGATGGTGACGAGGAGGTCATACTGTTGTTTGTGTCCCTTTTTCTTATTCTTCCCGGTTTTCACTGAAGCCGCTTTTGGTGTGACCTTGACCTGCCCTTTTTGTGCAGAAGGTTTCTGAGCTGGTTTCGCAGCTCCTTTAGCACCTGGTGCTACCTTTTGTCCTCCAGCGAGCGGAGCTTTCTGTCCCGCAGACCCTTTTTGATTCACATGGCCTGTACCATCAGCCGGTTTGTTGCGAGCCTGTGCAAAAATGAAACACGTGTTTTTTATTATCCTCAACACATGTTGCCACGGGCATATAAATAAAATATGCTGAATTACATTTCCGAAATTGTATTTATTATAAAATTCAGTTGAAAATTTCCCGAAGATTTATAATCTACATAAAATGTTTGCTTGCTAGTTTCCCCTCGTCGAATCTATTAATATAATCCCTAAGTCTTATCAAAATTCACGTCAAACCTTTCAGAAACTTTACAAATCTCTTCAACATTGCGCGAAAACTTCTTAAAGTTACTTCAATTCTCAAAGTTTTTGGAAACGTGCAAGTGTCAGTTCAGTCGATCATAAATAAATGAAAAATTTCGGTTCGTGCTCAAGCAAACAACCATTTTTCCGCAATTGAGTGTCTTGATCAATTTTTCAAATAGCTTTTTAAATTTGTATTTTGATTTAGGGATGAAGGAAAAAGAAAGATGTGTTGTAAAATACTCTTGCTGAGTTTCGTGATGGATTGACTTTATTTTTCCTGTCTCACATTTTTCAATATTTCTTGGTGGTCAAGTATCTCGGGATAAAAGTTTGCGTAAATGTCTAACGACATTTGTTTACTTGAATGGAATAGACAATGTGAATAGGAAATTTAAGAATAACGTTGTTTACCAAGGCAGCATTGGCAACGACGAAAAGTGGGCCATCGCTGATGCGAGTTTCTTCCGTCTTATGTCTCAGAACTTTCTCCCATGGAAAATGGAAAAATGATTCTGGAGTCAAGGAACAACCGCTGGCGCGCGATCTTAATGCGTTTTTTGATTTCTCTCTATCCGCGGATTCGCATAAATCAAAGACATCACATTTCAACTTGCTTTTCGCAGATACATTAGATGCGATTTTAATATCAGAACTTTTGATTCATTCCGTTCATTTCGTATCCATTAAAGAGGGCGGAATAAAGGACTTTTTTGAATAATAATTTTGAAGAATAATTCCTACCCATTAATCAAGAAAATATAAATTTTAGAAGGAGAATCTTCAAAACTTCATTATTATGAAATTTGTCGACACTTCGAACATTTTTATGAGAAATGGGGAAGAGACGATAATAAACGAACTGTTTGAAGGAGTGCGAGTCTGGCAGTAGTAAAGTCCTCTGTTGGTCAGCCATTTCTTAAACCTGACAGGTGAGCTATATTTTATTCTAGAAAATGATTTAGATTTAGAAACTAATGTAGAAATGCCATGCTCGTCAGATAGTTTAAAAATAGAGAGATTGCAACACTTTCTCTCATCTGATAATTACTGTCACCGGTCCATCAATTGATTTTAAAGTCTTCAGCGTAGGCGTATAATTTCGCGCTTAACGTGTTCTAATCTCGAGAACATTTACAAGACAAATTTAACAATCACCTCCTGTTTTTAAAGTTCAACGCCTGCAAAACAATTTCCGATGTTTACTTTCTTGAAACAACAATAACATTGTCTAGAATATTTAATATAACATAAATTCCTTCCGACAAATTTTTCAAATTTTTCCTCGTGACTTTGCGACCCTGGTTTAAAAATGTAGTTCATAAATTTGACCTTTCTTTCAACTTTTACTTTATTTTTCTCTGAAGTTTGGAAGAGGGACTTTGAGTTATTAGAGAGAAAAAATACAGCATTCCTTAAATCCCAGATGAATTCGTAAAATTTTTGTACGTCCCTCATAAAGAATTTTTGCAGGGACACTAATAAAAGGCTTGTCAGTCTGATGACTTTGCTCGTTATTCTGAATCGTTGCTTTGAGTCAAACTCAAATAGAGATCGTAAGAAAAGAAAACGTCTCTGCAAGCTGGAAACTGTCACGAGACATAAAATCCTGTAATAACATTGGTCAACGTTGATCTTAACGTTCAGAAATAAATTTTACTGCGACGAGTAAGACATAAACAATTAAAGAACTTTGACTTGAGAAAACATTCTGTCAGTGATATTTATTTCTGAGACGCATCAGGCAAGGCTAAAATAAGCGAAAGGAATTTTTTGTTTGATGAGAAAATCTTTTAAGTATTTTATATTGTAACTTATATAGAATCTATTACGTAGAGAGTTGAATAAATTGGGATATAAAAATAACGTAGGTATGTCTTTTTGAAGTGCCCATAAAAATGATTGTTTCTCAAAGACGTAAATTTGTAAGTTAAATGCTTCTTAGTAAGGAGACTTATCAGGGTCATGTTTTCTCTATACCTTCTTGTTAGGCCAATAAAAAAATAATAAAGTTTAATACTTTTGTGATTGATCGATACTTTAGTAGTTTTATATGTCAGGAATTTAACTGTAATTGCACACAAGAATGGACCTATCTTTTTGCACTGAAGACGTATTACACACTAGAGAAAAATTAAACTTGGCAAGATTCGTATTGAGAAGGATACTTTTGCTTTGCATAAATCTTAAGTGAACGAGGCTATAATCCCAGCGATGTTGCGCTATGGTTTTCCAACCGCTGCACATTTCATGGACCAATGAAGGAAATTTATCTAACTACAGCAGCGGAAGCTTTTGATGTAACTTTTCCTTTTGGGCAACATTTTGAAAAAAGGAAATAACCCATAAATAAAAATCATTTAGTTGCTGCTAATGGTAATTACATTAAGCATCCAAACAGTTTTCGTTCAATAGCGGGTTATAATTCTCGTCACATCGTCCTTGATTTAAAAACTACTGTTCATTTCAAGAGCAATTTCATAAGATTTATAGTACAGACCTCACTTTATAGGCGAACATTCCCATTCGACAAGTGTCGTTTATAGTACATATGACAGTTACATTAGCTATAACTCAAATCAAATTGTTCAATGCAGATTCAAGCTTCGATTTTGTAAATATCTGGAATAATCTGTCCTTTACCAAAAAAAGCTTTCAGGAGAAACTCATTTAAAAATATTTTATTGAGATTGGTTTCTCTCTTTATGTTTCTTGAAATAATTTAAATTGTTACAGGAGCGAAAAATATTTCATTTTTTCAAATGTAATTTGCTTTTCTAACTTACAATATCCATTTAAAGCAGATCGATGACACCGCGATTTCAATTTCAAGTTCCGATTAAAGGTGACAGCTTCTCTATTCATAAATCGAATCTCATTGTTATCGTGATTCGAAATGAAGGGTTGGCTAGTTTGTGAACGAAATCGAATCCGGAATATGCATGAAAACGGATATAAATCAGGTTATATCTGAAACTAACTACCTCTGTGGAATGAGAAAAATATATACTAACGAATCCGAGAGAACAGGAAGGAAGAAGGTAATTGATCACAAAGCAACTGAAAAATTTCCACTAAATTGCCACACTGATATTGAAAGAATAAATAATTTCTTTTAATTAAAATTAATCCCATCAAAGTATTTCTTTATGAAAAGTTCAAACCAGAGAGGAATTTGATAGAGGATATGAAGATCATCAAATTGGTAATGTCTTGAAAATTGTAATCAAATTCACGGGAAAAAATCCAATTTCCTGGATGGAATAATTATGCGTAAATCGGGAACCAGAAATCGTGCATGCAACTGACATAAAACGATCTATAAATATCAAAAGTTTATTGGAATAATAATTCAGATAGACATACGACTCAGTGTGGGCGAAACGGACGTGATAATTATAGGTAGTACCCAAACCTCCACCCTTTATCTTCTCTAAGTCTACTGTTATTCTCTAAAATTTTGTAACAAAAAATAAAGTTTAGAAAATATTTTCAATATAAAAGTGAACATGCAAACCTTTAAAGGTTTATAACTTATTTTTGACCTGTGCCTTCAATGTTTAAGTACTGAATAATATTGAAGAATGTTCTCTCTAAATTTGAATCAGTTATAATTTTTACTAATTTTAATTAGTGACAAAATTCTAGCTATAAATCAGTTATTTTCTACTGATGTCAGTAAAAAATAACTGATTCTTTGGAGAGTTAAAGTAACTCGCACTGGTATTTCACAATAATTTAGGGTAAAAAATCTTTTTTAATTAAGCACGGGTTCTTTTTTTTATAAATAATTATAATTGAAATTTTTGTGATCTATTATGAAGGGTGTAATTTAAAGTAAAATTGGAATGTATACTAAAGAAGAATACCATAAATTTTGTGAACACATAAAGTGATAATTAATTTCTTAGAGTGTGAAAGCTCGTAATGAACTTCTAACGATTGAAACACACATGTAACAATGTTATAGGTCCTTGTTAAAACATGATTCGTTAATTACGAAAGTTAGAGCTCAGACATAATTTAACGCCCGTTTCTGGGATTTCACGTCCTACAACATCGTGGATTCCGACGATGTTTCCCCAAGGAGGAGAATATTTGTTCGACCAGTTGTGAGTCCAGCGATATTTGCGCTTCAAGTAAACAGTGAAAATGTTGATTTCTTCACTCTCTAAACTTGAATCAGTGAAAAATCAGTGAAATCTCACTGATTCCCAGTCAAATTCCACTGATTCTCAGTGACTCTTTTCTCACGATTTTAATCAGTGAAAAATCTACTGAAAATCAGTGAAAAGTCACTGAAATTTTAAGTAGTTTAGTGACGATTACTGAAAATTTCAGTGACTTTTCACTGATTCTCAGTGGACTTCCACTGATTCAATTCTAGAGAGCATAATTTAGTTTAGTTTAGTACTATTGAATAATATTTTCTTATACATAACATATAATGAACAATCTGAAGCCTTGTATTGGAAAAATTGTTTATCCGGCTGAGAATCGAACCCCACGGTTTGGCACTGACGACTTCATAGTTATTAGAATAATAAAATAATCAACCTTAATTTCGAAGATAAATAATATTGAAAATGTAATTAAATACACTTGAAAAGGAAGGAATTAAAAATTCAGAAGACTTCATAAATTCATAATGAAATGTCATTTAAGAGCTTTTCGCATAATCGGATACAAGCACGTACCACTTAGGCGGTTACCCAGCTACTTGGCACCTGTGCCAAATTATTGTTTTAGTCTTTCCCTGATCCTTTAATCATGCAAATGTATTTGGTCACCTCGGGGCTAAACATGCGATCAAAAATGTATACAGTCTCATTATCATTCAAACATGTAGTATTGTTTAAAATTCTTGGAGTGAATTCAACAATTGCTAATTAGACAAAGAAACATAAGGAATGTTACCTTTTAAACATTGTAGTTCTGGAATGCAAGTAGAGGGAAGAATTCAGGAGAAATTTATGGAAATTATTTTCTTCGATGAAAAATTTGGAAATGAAGCACGAAATCAAGGGGGGAACTAAAAATTGTGTGTTGCAACAGCTTCTTGACTCAGTGGGGAAAAGAATCAGGAATATATCTACCATGGCAGGTTTGCATGGAAAGCAGTAGTATCATAGTCTGGAAGGTTTTGAAATAGCTACCACCCCCACTTCTAAAGGCTTCTCGACTGGCGTGCGAACGAGTCATCTCATCTGACGCCGACGCATTCGTCGTAGAATTCTTTTGGAAAACGTATGCTGTCACTTACATAAGCACAACATCATACTCAAAAGAGTAGGTCAGCGAAGAGCAATTTTTAAGACCCCTCAGACTCCACTTAAACCCCCTTTTTATTTATTTTGTCTTTAATATCACATACCCGATTTTAAGCACTGCAACTTTAAAATAATTCCATTTTTAAGACTACACTCAAATTTTTTTATACCTAAAGCTTTCGAGCGGAATAATTTTATAATCGGTAATTTGATGGGATGCCTCAATTTTAAATTGTTTAATTTTTAATGTTTTAATCTGAAAGTAAAAAAAGAAATAAAACGATACTATAGAAAGTGTCACATTTGTTTCAATTTAAAATTGATCTACTTTTATTGTAGCATTAGCAGTAAAGTATCCCATAAGATTTTTACCACCGGTAAAATAAAGCCAGAAGTGATTCATCCCTAGAGAATTCATTTCAAGGAAATTCCTCTAATAATATTTAACGACGTTCTGAAATTCCTGGTATCTATAATTATAATTAGGCTCATCTCTACGTGTAGAGAATATTACAATAATACTTTCTGAATGTTCTCAATTTCAAAAGTGGGGAAACACTATTTTAAACAAAAATATTTGGGCAACTGTGTGAAAAATATTTCGAGTAGAGCTTTTTTTAAAAATAACATCAGAAGAAAACCTACTATAAAAGTCTAACATGTCGGAATGGAATTCGTTCTAAGGAGGAAATTCCTTCATGTAATTTTAATCTTCTTAATTTTTTTCAATAGAAAATTACATTCTTTATTAAACATTTTTGTGATTTTAATTATCTTAAGGTGCAGGAAACGAGAATCGAACAGGGTTTCCGATTGGTTAACGTTTTCACGCCGAGCTACAGCATTATAGTAGACGCTTCTGTAACATACGGTATGGTAGGGATGGAAATATTCTCGCTGAGGTTATAAAAGTTATCCTCGTTACGAAGTCGGTTAGTGTGAGACACTCGAAGTTAGGCGCCACCCCGAACAAAATGGTTAGTGATTTTCGTGATTTATCGGATATTCAGTGTCAGAATTTAATGGTCAAGACTTCAATAAATCCATGCGAAAATGATACAATTTTCGTTAAATTCGCAACTAAAAATTCAAAATCTCAAATATTGATGAAGTTTTAATTCAGAAGTTTTAAATATGTGCTCGTGAAAGTGTTCCATATTTTTATTCAAAAATCAATCTAATTTAATCGCTATTATTTATTTGAAACAGAAAAATTATCGCAAATGAACATATTAAAGTGATTAATTTAATAATAATTTTTGTGTTGTGTTTTAGGATGAAGAACAAGTGCAAAGTGAGTAAAGGAGGAAACGATCAGTGCAAGAGGAATATTTTTCTACATATTTTAATGTGCATGTGAACCTAAGTGTGTTTATTAACATTTAAATATATTCTACTGCTTTTTTCGAACCTTTGCTCTATTTTATATCTTTTATTTTATATTAGAAATACTTGTATTTTTTAAAAATTATATTATAAATACGGGTTTCAATGTCCATTTGGGATTTTAACGATGCAAATAAATTTCTTTGCGAAATGGGACATTTTAACGATGTATGTTTCGCACAGGATGATTGACTGAGTCCAGAGTATCATTTACTAGATCCGACCATGTTAACAAACATAACCACCGCATTCACATTGCGTTGCACTTCAACTGTATCGATGTGAGATTTAGGTCGCATCTACGTTTTACATTTCCAGTTTATGTAACATAAATCGAGAAATTGTAGTACTGAACATGCTTCAACTCTCGCTTTGCCATAGATATGCCGATATAGAATAACTAATTGTTACGTATGTCATTATAGATTATCGATTATCAATTATACGAGTTGTCTAACATAGATATTTTCATTATTATTAGTGAAATTGAAGTCTTGTATAAAAAACACAATCAGAATTCAACCCTCTTCAATAAAATAGTTCCGATCGACAGAAGCGAGGTTGCACTCAAAAGCTCAATGCCTGCAGATTTGAGAGCAAACTGTTCACTTATTTACTTCAATCAATTGAATCGTAAAATTGGCTTGATTCTAAAGATCAAAGCTCTTCCAATACAAAAAGGCATCAAAGAATGTAACTTTGTAATAAATATAAAACCAGCAAGACAATTACGCGAGCTTTAATTTAACAGTCTAATTTTTTGGCTTTTCTATAATTTCTTAATTAGAAATTAACACCGAAGTAATATTAAACTTTTCATCTTGGAGTCTGAATTTCAAATTTCAGGACTGGAGAAATTATACATATATCTATTTTAATTACAGTGCTCAAGAGAGCTTTCTCCATGTTCGACTCTCAAAAACAGGGAAAGATCGAAAAGGAAAAGGTTAGGACAATCCTGAACACTCTTGGACACACTTTTGATGACCATGAGCTGGAAACTCTTCTCAAGCAAGAGGAGGACGAAGATGGTAAAAAATTTATGTTCTGTAGAATTTTTTGATTTTTTTTAATTCCAACTTTCAAATTATAATTTGAAATCTCCTCTTTTCAATTAAAATACGAATATGGACTGTATTTATTGATTCATAAGAAATATTGCAGATTATATGACTCTCTCCAATAGGAGAAGTAAAGAGGGGAAAAAAATATATAGAGACCTCGGAGCTACGTAATATCCGATAAATATCAACCTGCAAGCGATATATGTACTGTATAGGCCCTTTTAACTATATACTGAAAAAGAAGAATAACCAAGTCCACAATTCCCGGTTCTCAAAAGATATCTTTCGTCGAATCGAACCGGGAACGGGGAATTTCTATCGAGGAATAAATTGGGTCGAGCGACGGCTTTATCTGCTACACATAAAGCTCCGTTTTCTATCTTAGGGCCATACAAAGTAGGATTACATTTTGCAAATTGAGAAACTTTAATCGATGTAAATGCTTTCAAGATAATTAAGATATTTTCATTTCTCAAAAAGATCATTAATTTATTTTTTGTTAATAAATTTAAAGTTCTCCCTCATAAAAAAGCAAGAAATTCTGGTTTAAAATTTTTCCATACTGAATTCAAACACCTCCAAATCGATTCTGAATTTTCACTATTCCCAATTGGAACAATGAGAGTCTCGTGAATTTAATTTTTAAAATTTCGTTTTAAAATTGAAATTAAAGTTTTACATTTTATAGTGAGAATAGCGAGAAACATTCATGACAATAGGGTCCAGTTTTATTTGATATTTTAAGGCTCTCATGGCAATTTGCAGATGAGACGAGTAAAGCTGTTTAGGACGAAAACTAGTGTGTAGAAGAGAATTTCACGGTGTTGGAAATAAAACGAACACTAAGCCCTTTAATACGTGAGGGACAATTCGTTCCGGTAGAGTGCAACCAGAATAAATCGTGCTTGTGAACAAAATAGTTGGAATTTAATCTGCCAGTCTGTAATATATATAATAGAGTTTTTATTTTAAACTTATTTCACTTTAAATATAGAATTAATAAATACAAAATTGGAGAGATGAAATTTTATAATCCTACTTTTGATTCTAATTTTATAGATATCTTCAACAACCTTAAGCTCATTGTCAAGACAATAAGATTTTGATTTTCGTCATGAAATCTTGGTAACACCGTTTCTAGAGCGAAAACTCTGAACTAGCTTTTAATCTAATTTGGCGAGGAGTTAGGTACCGGAATCATGACTATGACCATTCTCGCGTATAAGACGGCCATTATTATGTAAATCACGCCATCACTATCGAGAACACTCAATGGCATAATATGTAGTTGATCCGAAATTGATCTCCGATGCAGTTTACACAGCAAAATTTATCAAATGTGCATATACACCCAATGTGTAGTTCCAGTATATTTATACCTACAATCTACATGTATACATATCACATCCATTCTCTGAAAATTTGGAATAATTTGTTTCCTCTATTCCGAAACAAAATCCATGCTCTGAATTTTCATCTCCGAGGGAGAAAATCCTTCACTATTCTCGGCAATATTTCAAAATATTTTCCACATTCGCACTTCCTAAAAACAAACATTTTTTATTTTACTTTTAAAAATCAGTGATAATCGTTTTATTGAAAAGGGAGATTGAAAAGATGGCTATTTTCCCCTTAGTTTAAAAGCGTCCTTTTTAATAATATTTGTTTAATGTTTTTAAAGACAGTGGAAGGTTGAACTTTGAGTCCTTCTACCGAGTCGCCTGTCATTTCCAAGAAGAAGATGATGAGGCTCTTCAGAAGGAATTAAAGGAAGCCTTTAGGTTGTACGACAAAGAAGGAAATGGTTACATCCCTACAAGCTCTCTTCGTGAAATCTTGGCAGCCCTCGACGATCAAATCACACCTGATCAGATGGATGGTATGATTGCAGAAATTGATACCGATGGATCCGGCACAGTGGACTTTGATGGTATGATAACACAATATTTAAATTAATCTGTAGAATTATTTTAAAGAGAGCTAACAAATTAAAATTAAAAAAATATTGGAATAAAATTAAATGCTGAATATTTTCAAACACAGAAGATTGATCACGAATATTCTCTCTTTTCTAATTTGAGCAACTTGATATTATATTCCCCAGTTTCAATAATAAAGCAAGAAAAATAATATACTAACCATGAAGCTCTAATAAAAGGATCTCACATTTTCATTTTAACCAGAGTTACAGTATTGGTTCAGATTTTAAATATGTTTGCGGAATAGCAATCTTTACCTTTGTGCCTTGCCCAACTAAAAAAAAAGAAGAATAAAGCAGAAACCATAATAAAAATAGGAAAAGACTGTATGAAGTACAAAAGAAAGTGGTTATAATTATTTCAAATATCAGAAAAGTTTCGTAAATTAGAAATTCATGAATTTATTGCATCTTTATTATTCTTAACTTGACAGTTATTTAAAGTTCATCTTTTCTGATGTGTGACGACCCTATAAAAATAATAAAGCAGAGAACTGAGATTAAAAATGTTAGATTTCTAAGATTTCTATCCTTAATCCGTTGAGGAAAATTTCTAAAGCATTATATAATATAAAGGTACCTTGGCTTTAATGCTCTTAGCTAAAACCTTATCTATATAATAATCCTTCAGAGATTATCTGTGCCTATGCGTTTCTGAGATTCGCGACTCAGACTCACTTAAGCCTCGGAGATCTTGAAATTGACCTTCGAAACTCTTTTGAAAAGCAGAGAAAATGGCAGGACACAGCTAAAAAAAAAGTCCGACCCATTTGCTCATCCTTGCAACACCCGCTCGTTCATCAAGAAATAAGGATGGAAACTCGGGCACTTGTTTTGTAGAGCGTGTAATTATATAATCTATCAATTTTCGAGCTATAAATCACCTCTTATCTATAGATTTATTTATTAATTCAATCTAATTGGCAATTGCGAAAATTCCCACAAGTTTAATTTCACTTATTGACCGTAAATAATAATTCAGGACTTGAAAGAATCTTTGTTAACTAATTAATTTTATTCTACGGTGAATTTTAATTGAATTCAAGTCAAAATGTTCAGAAATATTATAATGAGAAAATTCTCACTTTGAAATTTTAACTTAATCCGTGTTATAAAATCTCAAATTTAATAACGTTAATGGCTGGACTATCAGCACCAGTAAAAGCAGTTTATGAAATTTATTACTTTGCTTTTCCGTGATGTGGTCGCCTTGGTTGCTCTCGACATTTACAATTTTCATACCTAGCACAAATCCACTTATTTTTTATTACACTTTTGTGGTCTAAAAATTTTTTTTTTTTCAGTGCTCATATAATTTCTTCGGCAATATTTTTTTATATACCTCGAATTATTATATCAAAAGCCAAGATTATTAGTTTAATAAAAGTATTTATTTTATTATAAAAATAATTGAAAAAAACAATTTCTTTGCAGAATTCATGGAAATGATGACTGGAGACTAAAAAGTTCACACAAAGGAGACAGCGTTAAAGTCAAGATGACCAAATATTATCATATTATGTTTTTTCTACATTCGTTACACTTTACATAATTTAACCATCATAGCCGTGTAAAGAGCATTTTATGTTTGTGTCAGTGAGTTGTATGATTATTTATATAAATATGTTTATTAAATTAATTGTACCTTTTTGTTAATCGTTTCTATATTTTCTTTAATTTAATTGTGTTTCTCAAAGCGAAGCGGCCGATTGTTAATAAACAATATTTTTTGAATTTCTGCATAATGACTATTGAATAAAACATGTCGCAAAGCAGTGTTGGAAAATTGTAACTGTCCCTTCAGTTAAGTATTACTACTGCATACTAATTTGCATTCTACATTAGGAGATTTAATCTCTGTCAGATATATACGAGAAGGTGTGGAATTTAAGATCATATTTGTCAGTCTTGCAGATGTACTTTGTCAAATGTAAAATGTAAAAATTTTCATGAAACCATATCTATTAATTATGCTTTTTAAAATTTAAAGTAGTGGTAAAAAAGTATAAAAATTCTTACAGAGAAAATAGGCTCCTTTTGTCTTTTTTAAGACAGTTTTTAACGATCTGCTATTTGATTTTTGTCTGAAAATTTCTTCCTGTCCTTTGAGTGCTGACGTGCCCATACAACTGTGGTAAAGAGTGGTCGAGCTCTCAACGAGCAACGGTTAAATATTCATTGAGTCGAACATAGAGGGTATATACCATGCATCATACTCCTTCCTTTTTGAAATTACAAAACTGTCCAGTTTTTTGTAGAGAGTAATAATTTCACATTTTTTTCCACTCTTTTCTCTTACAAAAGTCCTTTTAATAAAAGGCACAACAAATGCTATATTTTTTTCATAAAAGACTCGATCTTTGTTAAAATAAAAGGTTTATTTCCAAATTTTTTTTTTATTTTTCATGAGTAAAAGGTTGATTGGTGGTAGTTGAAGTAGGTAGGAGTAAACGGGGTGTGAAAGGTTTAACTGGTACGGAAAAGTGAGGAGCAAGGTTAAATTACGTGATATATAGAGCAAAACCGCCAATATTCACAAAGCAGGGAATTAAAGGTTTAACCATTCAAGGATTTGCATCATTTGAATTGCATATATATGCACTCAACAAAAAAATTGCATTTTAAGTTTTATACATCCTCATTCTGTTTTTATACATTTCATAAACAGTTTGCAGCAAGTGTTTGCTTCTAGTAATTTTCCTCTAATGGACAATGATAGGCAGTCAATCAATTAATTGCTCAGTCGTGCAAATAATCGACTGTGATGGAGCCTGAGTTCACCTACAGAGAACTATAATATGAGATAGGAGTCGAAGTGATGCAGAAATTTCATGTGATTGCAGCTTTTAGTACACTGTTGTATACAAGCAGAATTTCAAGAACAAAAGTCAGTTTATTATACAGGAATTAAATCAATTAGGATTGACCATGAGTAATACGTTAGGGAGCGTTATTTACAATAATTATCTATAACTGGATATTTAGCGACCATTGTTGTAACTGGGTCTTTACGTACTTTATGGAGAACACTAATCATTATAACTCATTGGAGATTATCGATTATATTCACCACAAGTCCATTTTCATGAAAAACAGAATATCCTCTTAGGCAATTACGGGTTTGCATCGGTACAATGAAAACTACATTTATCGAAATCTTTTTTTTTTAAACTTCCACAGATTTCGATGACCTCTTTCAAGGATATGTTTCATACAGTAGTAGCACGTGGGTTGTACGCGACACACGATAATCGATATTTACATAAACTCTGTACATATAATTTCTAATTCTCATTCATTCATGAAAGTACTTGTAAGATTCACTGCAAGAGAGCTTTTTTTTCTGAATGCAAGAAGCATGTTTCCATGAAGTTATATTTTTATTAACACTATAATCTTCCAAGAAACGAGCACATATTCCTGAGAATTAGAACGCATAAATCAATTTTTTTCTAAAGTTGAAAACCTCATATCCGTAAAAATCTTGCGAGATAAGCAAGAGTGTAAGAGCAGAGAAATCACGCACTTCATTGTGTTTGCGGCATAAGCTGCAATGATAATAAAAAGTAAGAGCACACTCGAGAGTATCGCGTTTGATTTATAAATAATATATGAGATTAATAACGTTTCTGATTACTCAAGAGAGCATAAATTTTTCATTCTTCATTTCAAAATTAAGGTAGCTCGCCTTAAAATATCTTTGATTTTAAAATAATAGTTCAAAACTATTTTCCTATTGAGAAATGTTGAAGTTTTCTTCTAAGAATATTCACATTACACGCGTGGTAAGTTTGAGGTCCCTTGATCCTGATTGATGTGGAAAAGAAAAAAAATCACGAAGAAAAAAAAACAGAAGTCGATGTAAAGGGAAAAGCTCGACAGATGAAAATATTTTTCAGGAGGAAATGCTATAGTTTGCTATTGAGCACGAACCAAAGAATCAGGTCACAAGTATAATCGTTGTTTTGCCTATACAAGCCGAGACGTTTCTCTTGAGCAAAGGTTTTTGGTTTCCGCTTGAAGTATATTTTTCAATGATTTTAAAATAAAATATGAAGTGAGATCAGTTGAAAACTGGAACCATAGAATATTTGGTCATCTCAAGAAATAAAAATTAAAGGATTTGTTTTATTCGTACTTTACATCTAGTGCAATTTCAGAGATTTTATTCCACTATCGAGTTCGAAAAAAGGCAAATCTGTTTATTACACATTTGCTGAATTTTCTTCACAATCACTTCATTCCCTTCGAGAGTGATATAACTTTTCAAGGTTAGTTGCAGTCGCTTCCTTATTGATCCTCGAGTCGCAGATTTCAGGGAACTGCAGACACTCAGATAAAACTTACGAGAGTTAAAACGAGTTAGGAGCAATTTTCCGATTCTCAGGACTTACGTGTGTTAAAATTTATTTTCGGTTCTCTACAAATCATTGTGTCAGGAGCAACAAAATGATTAGATCTATTTCATAGAGATTCGATTTGGGTAATAATTTATTTACTATCTTGCAATTTTCATTATGAGTTCCATTTATTAGAGAGAACACTATAGGAAACTGAAGCAGTTTGACTATTTTACTAAAAGGAAACTCTCATCAAGAGAGTTTGTGGCAAAATATAGTGATCGTTAACGTCACCAATATTGGTCTTTAAAGCTTAGATATTACCACTCATTGGTTAATTTCTCTTTGGGGTATCAATTTCTAAACTATAAAGTGTATTAACTCCGTTTTTGCATAGCAAAAAATACATTTAAAGAAACGGATTTTGCAAATTGAAATTCCTCTCAAATTCCCACTGCTTATCGGCCACTCAAATTTAAATGAAAAGTGAAATATTCTTGTTTTGGGTTTCTGAGGAGAGAAGTGATGGGAAATCGATATTCGGCACTTTACATTAAGATACGGTCCAAATACTCAACGTAAGAGGTGTAGAATAATTGAGTGTTGCTTGTATAGAAAATTAGGATTTACTTTATTATGTTAATAGCACAGCTTTATTTATGTTGCAGAAAATTGCAAATGACTGGATTTTAAATATAATTTTTTTTATTTTAAACTTTCATTTAAAAGCGTTCAGTATCGACAAATTTCATTTTTTAGGCACATCAAGATTGAAGAGTTTTTGAAAAACTTGTAATATATTTTTTATAATCATCGTGCAAAGCTTATTATAATTTTAATGATTTCAAGGGACGGAGAAGAAGATGTTTATCGAGAGGTGCGTGTCAGCGCACTTGTATGTTCGTATAGAAGGCAGTTGATTGAGATTAATAATAAATATAATACCACATCGACCACAAGTACTGAAGGTGCACCTGGGCCATCGATCGTCCTCTACCTCCAACATTATTCGATCCCCAACTTCAACCTCAACCTACAACCACCAACTATCCTGAGGCAACCGCTTGCCTCCGTTTCTGCTTTCACATCCGGCAATTGTCGACCAAAGGTCCTCTGGCGTCTAACGAGAATTCGAAGTCATCCATAAAAATTTAATCACTTCCACTAAGATTCAATTAGAAACAAAAAAGTTCGAACTTAATGAATATGTAACTTGGTGATCTTTTCCTTCAGAACTTGAATTTTAGTCTAGAGTTTGCTTTCATGCAAGAATGACTCAACTCTTAATGAAGTTCAAAATTAAAAGTCATTTCAATAAACTGAAAATTGATACTGTAAATTTTTAACCAGATATACATTAGAGTTTCATTAATTATTATTAAATTGATTTTACTTTAGGTTTATAGTTTATGAAGGAAAGGATCCTTTTTCTCCGCCTACCTACTTTGACAAAATTATTTATTATGCTTCTGCTTTAGATTTTAGTCTAATTATGTACTAATTTAAGTTTGGAACATGAGATTAAACTAGTATTAAATCAACTCGTGCTGTGATAAATATGGTAGAAATTTAGTACGCTAGAAAATTTACTACAGAATGGGTACACATGCAACTGAGCAATTTCCCACTTAATGTTAAACACCTCTAAAGTTAAACACAGCGTCACATAAACGCACTGTCCTCATCAATTTGGGAGATCTTGGAGAATTAATGAGTCAGCGGTGAAAGCACTTTTAGTCTAAATATTTTCCCATAATTTACAATTTAACTCGTTTTTGCCGACTTAATTTACTCTTGCAGTAAAGCTTTGCAAATTTTGTTTCTGGAACTATAGGATAAATTTAAAGTGCTACTAAAATGCATTGAGCATATTTTACGATTTATGTACGATCGCATGTACAGAGGCTGGATAGCCTCTTTTCCTAGGTTGGGTATGTAGTATATGTACTATATGTACTATATATTTTCATGTGCAATGGCCTCCGGGCCCTTGGGTTGCGCTACTAATGTGAAAATGGGGTAAAAGTTTCAAGAAAGCCGGATGTGCATGTATTACGATGAAAGGGCGCGATATGAAAGATGTACGCCGCGGGATATTTGTCGAATGGATCAGGTCGAGTGAAAAACTCTCAAAGACTCTCGCGAGCTCAAGTAGAAATTCAAGAGGAACTTGCTTCCCTCTTTTCCTTTTAATTGGGTGATATCAAGGCTTTTCTTGGGTACCCCGTCTCTTAATTTCCAAGTACATGTCGTCTTCAATTATAATTATTTCCATCTACCAAATTATTCCCTCAACTTATTCTATCAATATTTATATCTGATTTCAAATTTTCATTTCTATTCACAATTTTCCAGCCATATATCTCTTTTATTTTGAGTTTTTATTAAAGGAAGAAAAATAAAGATCAGTAGCAGAGAAATGTGAGAAAGATTCTACTTCCTGCATGCAAATTTAAATTCTAGAAAAATGCATACACATGCACTTTCACAGAAATATAAATATATAGTTTTTTAATAACGTAGAAATTATTTCCAGACTAAGAAAATAATATTGCGTAGTTGAATATGAAATACTTTGTTTCTTCGATTTTCTGTTCTTCCACTGTTTGTGTGTTAAGTATTATCAGTTGTCAGGTGTAGATAGTTCGTTATTGCTGAATAATTGTATAACTTATCTAACTTGCTAATTGCATGTGCAAAGTGCCCCATGTGTATATATTAACGTTTTATTTGATATATTTGAAACAAATATTTTAATCTTTCACAGAGGTATAATTACTTTTCTTTACATTAGTTATTTTGCAATAATTGTGATGTTAATTACTGTTATGCCACGTAGTAAAATCAATAAAGGCAATTATGCGATTTATCGATTTAAGTTTCTTCGCTGCAATTGCTTTTAGCTATAAAAGCAAAATTCTAATATTAATATAAAAATTTAAAAATATATTTTTGTCTTTTAATCACGATGAGAATTTAAAGATATTTATCTTTTTCTTCTGAACTCTACACTCTACAGTCTACACTCTGAATTAAAATTTGGGACACTGTGCTCATGATTTTCTCTGTATGCTTTCTAAAGCCTATTAAATGCAGTTACTCTATCTAGAACTAAATATTCTGGCTAAAAACCTAGATCTAATTCACTAGCTATATGTGGATTATGTCATCTTGGTATGTACCTGGCTCAGGCTTCTAAAGCTACTTGTACTGGCGCTGCGGGCCTGCAAACACAAGTACAGTACAAGTCACCAATCACCACACACTGCAGTTGGAAAATAGAGTAATAGAATAGTATGATGGTTATGCATAGAGAAACTGATTTACAGATACAGAGTATAGTAGAATAGGAAATAGCACATTATAGTACAGTAAATTATATACAGTATAATACAGTATTATATGAAACAATAATAAGACACTGACTGAAGTAGCATAGAAAAGTTCTAGCAAGAAAAGCTCATGAGTTGGACACTGCTCAACTTTTTCAAGTCTAAAGCAAAGGTCTCAATTCCTTAATGTTCTTTCTACCCAACAACGTTTTTTAATCAATATCGTTATCTGTAATTTATTTGGTTATCAAATACTCATCAAATAGTATCAAAACTCTTTACAAAATATATACGAAATTTACAGTGTTTGAGAGTAACGCGTTACTTTTAAAGACGTTGCCGTTACCGTTACTTATTTTTGATAACGATAACGGTAATGCGTTAATTTTCACCGTTAACAGGAAGAACACTGCAAATTTAATAAGCGAAGGTATATAATCATATTCAAATGTATTTTAAATTTATGAAATTTCATAAAGATTTTTCTAAGAATGAAAACTTAACTTGTCGCTATACTGAATTAATAAGTAATAAAAACAAATACAGTTCTTGAAGATTTATTAATCGTAAATATTAGTACATCCATTAAAGTTACTGCATGATTTTCAGTCATAAATTTTGTAGACTGTATTATGTTAATCGTAAAAATGTATTTGTCGTATTAACAGTGCCCTTGTATCATGTTAACACAGCATATGTAAAGCACTACACATCGAATACATGTGCATCGACATAAAGTGAATTCTTAGGTTTATTGAGTCATTGTATTTGAACTTTGTACGTGCACATGGCGTATGTAGTTAGGAAGTTCGAAGCAGTGCTTTTATCGATATAAGAAAGTCTTTTTAAATAAGAAATTAAAATACTTTCACAATAGTCTTCGCTAAAAGTGTCTACTTGGCACCATAAATGTTGTTTTGTCATTAATTACAAAGTGATAACCTAATAAAACCAGTAAAATGAAGGCAAACTGGTGTCCCCTACTTATTATGTATAACTGAATCAGACTCGCGCGCCATTGCACACGGAAAAAAAAATTTTTAATTTCTGTTCAAATTCTGCATTTATATCTGTAGAATAGTAAAACATATACATTCACATTGCTGAATCTTATATGTATGAATATTTACGATAGCAATCCAAATGTTTAGTATACAGATGTTTGTATTCATATAATTTCAATGAATCTACATGAATTTTGTATAAAGAAACTGACTGAACATAGGAATATAAAATATATTAATGTTCTACACGAACATTCACATATTTTAACTAAAAGTATCCCTCGTTTTAACACTTATTATTCATAATGTGGAGATGTGTTTTTATTAATGAAGCGCTCTTCATTATTTTTTTTCCGTGCATTACCGCTGTCCACACGAATGTCGGTTATCAGATTTTTCAACAAAAGTCAATCTAGAAATTTTTTTAAGAAATACAATTCAAGAAGAAGGTGTTTACTGAAGATGTATGTCAGTTGTATCTAAATCTTTTTTTACTGTGAATCATAAGTATGACGAGGTAATTCATCCTCATTGTTATTTTAATTGGAAAGTCTCTTCGTTTGCTAAGATAACAATATGAAATGTCTTACAAAGGACTAACAAGCTCCAATTTTAAGAACATGAAATCAAGTGTGGAAGGTCATATTTAACTTGCTAGAAGCGCTTAGTAAGCTCTTTAGCATAATGAACTAATTAGAAGAATTTCTAAAATATCTTGATTTCAATTCTTGCAATTAAATTGTGACAAACAATCTCAGCATGATGATCAGCAATCTCAGCATTTGAAAAAAAGAGAAGAGAAAAAGTACTTAAAAATACTCAAGAGGAAAAGATTGTTTCTTGATATTAAAAGTTGTTTTCATCTGATCAAAATCACGTGATAGTTAAGTGATTGGTACTTTAAAGAGACATGTCTACAAATTGATGAATTTTTCATTGAAGCGTGAGAGTAAGAAATAAGCCTATCTTAAAAAAAGTCCTCTTCAAATAATGATAACCAGCACTTTGATTTATACGTAGGGATGAAAACGGAATGTCGAAATATTGTTTCGTATATAATTCTCCCTCGTAGAATTTCGAAGAGACGAGTAAGCGTTATTGGAAATCAATAACGGCAATATCTTTCTAAATAATCCCTGTAAACTTTACTTTAGATATTCGAAGCTACCTTGCCGAAATTGAGCGAGGATGGTTAAGTAAATTTAATTTCCAAGAGCATTTAGTTCAAGTGAAGAGATACTTCAAATATTTTAAGTAGATTCATAGAAGAAAAAATTATGTAATATTTTCTCTCTTGGACTTTTGATTTTGTAAATTATGTGACAGAAACTGATCTGGATGTTAGAGGATGTGGATTTTTATCGCCTGGGAAGTGTCATCAGTGTACAAATAGGTTCAGCTACGTCATTTGCAAATCCTAGATGGGTTATCGATGACATCGAACAACTTGAGTACCTTGTGAGATAAGAGCACCATCAGTGATGCATTTGCGGCTGTCTCATGTTCAAAGCCCCGAGAAAAGAGGATCATTCGAAATCGATAATAGCAGAGAGAATAAAGTAAATGCATACTAGATAAAATAAAGAAACGAAAAATAAGAATCTAACATTATATTTTAAAAACAAGATTTTAAGCTGTTGTACAAATGAAGAGATTATATAAAAATGCAAAAGAGGAACTACATTTTCTTCTTGTCCCTATATTTATACAGGTGCTGACGTTCCCAGTTATAAATTATTCTAGAAAATGATAAAAAATATGCAAATAGATTTCCTATTTCATCCATAAAGAGTAAAGTGGAGCATGCTCATGCATGTAGTGGATTTAATTATCTCGTAATACCACCAGAGGTATTATGTAATGGAAGACGAAACATTTTAGAGCTTTGTTAGGTAACTACGCTTTTAATCAGAGAAGTGGACCTATTTTTCGAAATTCATACCAGAATTTAGTTCTTCGATAAAGTTTCTTAAAAACCGAGTTTGGAAATGATTTTTGAATCTTATCGAATTGATTTATGGCTATTTTTTTCTCAATCAAGATTGAGTCTATTAAATCAGAAGTTTCGCTCGGTGAAGCCGAAGAAGGAAAGACTTTTATTGTGGAAGAAGAGTGATGATCGGATAAGTTTATCGTCCGGATGGATTAATTTCCGAAGGATCACAGACTCTGGGTAAAGCTTCTAATCGATGAAAGCCCAAGACCATCAGCTTAAATAAATTGTCATGTTAAATTTTTAGACTTATGTTCCGAGACCTCCTTCAATATTTTATCGATATATCCTTATATATTTTAATTATTTCAAATATTTTAAAAGTAGTAGGATTAAAGCGTCAAAATGCTCCAAGAGAGCTGGGAAAAAAAGAAGTTCAGGTGATCAGGAAGAAGTTTTTCGATAAAACTACATTTTACTATAAAAAAGAAAAGTTCCTATAGAAAAAGAAACTTTTCAGAGAGATAGTATACAGAGAATTTCATTACTTTGCTCAAGGTATAGAGCAACATAGGTAGAAGAGGATTATATGAAAGTAAGAGAGAGAGAGGGATGTGGGGGTGGAGGAACATACATTGACTTTTCTGTTGAATAAAATGAAAGTGAGACAGTAGACATGATATTTTATTCCTGTCATTCAAAATGCATGTACCCTATATTCGAGAAGAAAGACTAGGATTAATTAATTACCGAGAGTAGTCACAGAAAATTAATTATCACGTTATAACGTTTGATCTTGAAAATGAAATGAAATTATTTCTACGTCGAATTAATGAAACTATCTACCCTATATAATTTGTTCATCGATTAAATAATTCAAATCTCTATTTAAAATGAGTATAAATATTCTTCATAATTTGCAATCTAAATACCTTTAAGAGAAGAAAAAATTTTTAAATAAAATAATTCATCCGTGTTCTTTGTGGCAGTAAAAGCACATCGTAAAACTCTATCACCATAACACGAGAGGCGGTGAGTTTCTGTTTGCCGTACATTTTCTCCAGTATAAAATGCATTTTCCTGCGGACAGCGTAATGGGGTCGAGTGTGAAAAGAACTCATTTAATAAAAATTATAGGAAAAAATTGACATTGAAATTTCACACTTGGATTAAAGAAACACAACTGTCGAACATTTCACGCTCTGATGGATAAAATATTAGTAAATGATCAGAATGATTCTGAAACAAAATATTTAATTTGACACGAGAGAATAGGATTATACTTTTCATAGATGCTTAGAAAAATATTTATCCTGAAAAGGTTGAAAACTATTTTTTTCATCTAGGAAAAAATTCCAGTGGAGTGGGAAAATTCTCTGCAAGAAAATGCATTAGGCTGACATCCCTTGCCTTGAAAGTGCCAAGTTGTAAAATTTTACCTTGCTTCTGTTTCTGGGAGTGAAATCCTCTTTACTCGTCTTCCTCCTTTTATCCTTGAGGATCATCCGGGCAGCAGCGAAAGCCATCTTGATATTAAGTCCGTAACACTTCCGGATCAACAATAACAACAACAAAGAACGATAACTTTTTTCAACTTTTCACTGTCCGATGACACGATAACTTGAATTATGAATTAGTATTGCTTTTTTTCACGATGAGATCTTGTCCCTAAGACTAGTTAATACGTATTGTTCTAGAAATTCACGAAACTAGGAAAGAAGATCAATCCCTAAGTAGTGGGTTTATCTAAACTCTATTATCACTGATGACTCTGTCACTAAGCGCGGGAGAGATTTGAACACTATCGATTATGTTTAAGAACAACACAGCCAAGGATTTACTGTAGATTGACTAACTGAACTCCTCATGGAATTGATAGTTGTGGATTACCGATTTATCGTTACTATTATTGAATTGTAATAACAATAATTATTATTTATAATTTTATTTTTCTTGCAAGTTTCTCCTTCCTGCTCTAGGTTTGATGATTTTGTTTCGGCCACTCGATGCATTTGTCACTGTGAGGATATTATTTCGTCTCTCCACATAATTTTTAATCGGTAATTTCTAATTTATTGCATCGGCTACATTCCAGATGAAATGAATCGCGGCTGGCTCTCCATGATGGGCTGCGTAATTGACGGCTATTGGGATATGGCCATGGATCTATAATAAAAACTTTTTTCAAACTTTTTCTTATATCCGAAAATTACAGTTCAATACCGGGCAATAGTGTTTTCATAGTTATTAATATTAATAATAATAATAATAATAATAATAATAATAATCAATGGACATTAAATTTATATTTTTAAATTTCGAATTTAATATCACATTAATCATTCTACCGATTTTAATGTCATTACTGGACTGATAACTTAAATCGATTAATTTTCACCAAAGTCCGCAATTTCAGATCGGGCTAACGAGAATATGAATATCTGGGGATCTAATTTCAACGCTCTGTAATTGCTTGATGGCTAAAATACATGAAAAATCAATTTAGAGTTTCTAATATTAATATAGACCATATATCAATCTTTTGTAATATTAAATATTGTTAAGCAGTAATTTTAATTTGTATTTTTTATCCTTGAAAATGGAATATGAATAGCAGTTCAGGAATATTGAACTTCCTACAAGCCTGGAAATGATTTACAAACATAAAAGAAATTCGCGACTGGCTGGAGTCCAAAAAACTAAGGCCCGTGGCAGTATTCAAGAATTTTATTAATTCAGTCTTGTCACGCCTTTTCTTAAAAATATGATACAATTTTCTTCAACGAAACAGACCTTCGTTTGTTAAATTGAATGAAGGAATTTAAGTTATTATAAGACTCAAATAAAGCTTCCATTTTATCTCAGATAAATGTTCTGATTTTCTGAGACAATATTTCTTTTAGTTTCCAGTTTATATAGTTTCTCCTCTGTAAACTTTTACGATTAACTATACAGGATTTGCGATGGAGTTAATTAATCGCCTATTCAGAGTAGACTCGGTTTTTCGGTGCCAGTATCATTCGATGAATAAAATTGAAATGGCATCAATAAAACGCAAAGCGTCATGACCTGAGGGACTATGTGAATCGATTTGATTCGGAAGTCATAAGCGTAGATGCATAAAAATTGGCAAACAGAACATATAAATACTTTTGTGCACAATATAGTATTATATACTAAATGCAAAGTAAAGATCAGTAATTAATGTAACTATACCAAAATGGATGAAACTTGATTATTTTGTGACTGATTTTGTATTTTTCAATATATTTTATTTTCAGTATTAATTGCGAATATCTACGCCAATGCGAGGGATATTCGTAAATTCACTACTGTGAGATTTTCATTATGATTCATATTTTTTAAAAGCAGTAAAATACTGTTTTATTATTTTATAGAAATAAGTCCAGTGTCTAGATTAATGTGCGAATTAATATGCATGGTTTACTACTAAGAGTACTTTTAAATTGCGTGTGGATCTTCGTTGCATGAAAATTGTTCTCGTTTAATTGCAAAACTTCTAAGAGCAACTGGGAGTTCTGGTTTCTGTCCTCTTGGGAAGTGTGAGAAAAAAAAAAGTAAAACAAAACATTCTCTATCAGGATAATAACTTCGATTTAAACTTAAGGGATTTTTTTTTATACATATCAGCACTAAAATCCACGTGAACCAATCAAATTTAAAAATCGTTTTCTTTGCTAGAAAGTCTTCCTCTTTATGTTATAATAAATAGAAGTGTTACAATTTGGAAGGTTATCAAGTTACTCTTCAACTAAATTATGTTGAAGATAATTGAATCTTTATTATTTTTAAAAGATATAAATTGCCCTGAACTAAAAGAAAAAATCAGATACGCGTTAGCTGTTTGCCTTTAATTGTACCAGCGAATGAGATGTGAATAAAAAAGCAACCGTTTCCTTGCTCCTCATCAAACTAGCATGCGGCGTTATTAAAACCGAAATTCCCATTAAATCGCGACGAAACTGCACTTGACCTGTTTTCATTTTATCAAATTTCCCTGAAAGATACCAAACTTTCTCCGTTATAATATTGAAACCACTTCTGACATGAAATTTAATTTTAATCTGATAATTTACTTTAAATGGTGCTACTTAATTATATACGTTTTTGAAAAAAATTTTTGTATTCAGAGTTAAACGAATTGAAAAAACAATAGGAAGTAGAGTGTTAATTACAGAAGAAAAAGCACTCTCTGTAATCCATCTACGTTCCTGGTTCTGCCGCTTCTCTAAGCGAAATTTTTTAAGGATTAAGTATGCGTCAGTCAAGTCTCCCAAAATTAGTAAAAATAAAATTAAATCAAGTATTTTAGGAGAGGAATTTCTTTTAGGTGAAACTCTAATTTTAAAATAAAAAAATTAAACTTCTAGAAAATTGAAATATTATGAATACCTTCAAGATTAATTCTTTTATGACAATATGACTTGAAGATATGAAAATGAAATTAAGGTTTCGATTTCTGTAATTCTGTTCTTTAAAGATTTCGATTTTTATTTAATTTTGAAGCGTGTGTAAGGAGCACTTTAAAATTGTACATAAGCCACTTGACACCTGTATGCTCTCGTAAGTAGAGGATAAAAAGAAGCCCAAGACATTATATTCACATTCACATGCACAGAAATGGAGTCAGTAGGTAGCAATGGCGCAAAAAGCTGTTTAGGTTAACAGCCCTTAGTCACGCACTAATAAATACTATCAGGGTAAGCTAACGCTGATAAAACTGCTATTTGTGCCCCCATCTTATAAATTTTACATGCATAGGTGAACGACGTAACTTGCATAATTGCACCAACAGACACTTTTGTGGTCATTATAATCAGGCAACCAATCATTGAAGGAAATCCCTATTGTGAACTAAATCATACCATAACTTCTTAAAACATTTTCTTGTTCCTCAAGTTCCTCAATCTTATTATTTTCAAATCCTCAGAAATATAGCTGTCAATTTCTTTTAGCACGTAATATTAGTATAACAATTTTTCTTTAAAAGTACTGCATTACTTTCGAAATAATTATAGTTCCAATTTTTTTTTATTTATGCATATTATTGGAAATAAACGCAGATGGATGTACAAAGCTAATCATAGTTTGCGAAGCTGATTACTTTCTCAGCGCAGCTCACATCACGAGCATCTCTTGCATGACAGCGGCGCGACCTTTCATGATTAGAAAAGTTTTTGAGATCCTAAAAGTCGAGTTCCTACTTGCACAAAACTGACAGTAATTAATGGCAAATTAGGTGGTCGGAACACAAGTGAGCATGCAGAATTTTTAATTTTTAAAGAAAGGGAAGCTGCTAAAAATGTTTATTATTATTATATAATTATCAAAATGATACGTATTCCTTCCTAAATCAAAACAAAACAAAGGATGAAAAAGTGATTACAATAGAAGTAAAAATACTGCCATTTACTAAGGAAGAGAAACATAATTTTTACCCAATTTCTAAAAAACTTGCTGCGCTTTATGACAGGCAATGGATCCAAGGATAAAGCGAAGAGCTTTCAATGAGTTTACAAATTTCAATCTCTCGAGACGTTATAAGATACTCGATGAGAAGAGATACAGAGGAGAAAGAATTTATTAAATGTAAAATTTTTTAAAGACGAGTAAAAGGTAATAACATCATATATAATTTATATATATATATATTTTTATTGTATATCAAGTTTTCATACTTTTTCAACTTCATATAGCTTTCGATCTTTTTTTGCATCTATTTTCGATCCATTCGCATTTATGCAGAAAGGAATGGGAATAAATCTAGCTTTCTGCTTATAAATTCTGATTTCTATTCCCTTTGTGACTGGATCATTGATGTCCGGAATAAACTGCTCGCAATAACGAGTGTGCCTCATTATAATAAAACCTTCTATAGTGTGCGTGTAAATTTGCAGATACCTTGTTCGGTGCAATTTTAACCGGACGAATAAACCGGAAATGAACTTTCGAATTTCACCGATTTTCGCTGCGATATTCTACAGCTAGTATACAGGGAAGTACTACCAAATCAAATTTTTTTCGTGCATACCAGCAAAAGTAAATCCAGCGTTTTTTGTGTAGGAAGGTAGGAAGTTTGGAAAAAGTGGATAGGAAAAGGGAGTGGAAAAATAAATAATTCCTTTGTTAAAAAATGCTCGAATATATCTAGATCTCATTTCTCATTTGAATACGTTAGCTCAAGTAATTTGCAGAATATCGCAATTATTGTTGAACACAATTTTCTTTGTTCTTTTGAATAATTTAGAAGGTCTATACCATCCCGGATCAACAGAGTCTTTCCAACTTTATTGAACACGTAGATTCATGTAATTATATCTAGATCATTTTCCTTTCCTACGAGAAATTAAGCAATTATTAGGCTATAACAACTAGGTCTCACTTAAGACTTAATGAAGCAAAACTCTGAGCCCGTTTCACACCTTCATAGAAATTAGGTTTTAATCGTTTGAACAAATCGTATTGCAATCACAATCGTAGTTTATTAAAGTAATATTTATGAGAGAATAACAGTTTCAAAGGAGAAGATTTATTATAAACTTTCAATGCTGACTAAAGGATTGTAATTTCTTTCCTTATGTCGTTTCCACTTAATACAGACCACTTTAGAGTAACATTTATTGAACTGAAAATAATGCAGTGCACGTAAAATGTCCATTTTAAAAAAGCCCGCTTCTCGTGAGTCTTTCTATCTTTGTTACACCCATCAGAAACAGAGTAGGGAAGTATTGATCACAACTATGTTGCGTCCTCTTTTACCCAGTCTTCCTCTATCCTCCGTTCTCCATTCTTCATCCTCCATTCTCAACTAGTATTCCTTCCTACCAGATTTTCAACTCGCAGACTTTGAATTTCAGAAAAAAGGATTAGAACCTATTTCAACTCGTAACAAAATTTACGTGCAGAGATTTCTTTCAACCAAATATGGTTGAAAGAAATGTTTAATGAAATAAGGCAATTAGAGAAAAAATTATAAAGAGAATATATTTTCAAGTTTGCAAATTGATTAAAGAATATCTTTTCTCGAGAGAGAAATAATTGGTGAAAAATTTCATACGACTTTCAGAATGAAAGTCTAATGAAGAGCCCTCAAGGCTCAAGGTCTTTGAAGAATTCTGTTCTCACATTTGCTACCAAGTGAGCGACTCTCATCGCCCACGGCTTTTTAACTTCAGAGTGAGAAGTGAGTCCCAAAAGGATAATTTTTTTCACATCAATTGTAATTCAGATCGTTGGAAAAGTTTTGACAAAGTGGCTACTGGGAAAAAACTTGCTCTAGGTTGATGGTTAGGAAATTGGTTTTCCTTTTTGGTTAATTATTCCACGCTCTTTTTCCATCAAGGATTGACACTAGCATGATTTCCAATTTTGATTGATCATCCAAATTGCTGTATAATTCACATGTCTCTTTGATGATAATAATTGACACATTAATCAATCCGTTTTCAAATCTACATTAAATTGAACCACGTTGGTTAAATTCAGAGAAATGCAAATTTAATGTAAAATTCAAATTTGAAAGTCTGATTTTATTTTGAAAATGATAAGACCCTCTAATTTATTTTATTTTCAATTATTGTATGTTCTTCTTTTTATGGTTCTTCTAAATGTAAACGTATAAAACGTTATTATCTTTGTAATTTAAATATTTTTATGTCCTTCTTTACAACTTTTACTGAAGTGTTTTGATATTCGTTTAAAAATGGAAGATAACTTTTCTACTTATATAATTTCCTACTCTTCTTTCGATAATTTTGTTATTCGCGAAATCAGAGATGAGAGCAGTTATTAATTTTTGACACTCCATTCTTGGTCCCTGAACTAAATTATTCGTGCAATTAAAAAATTGATATTGACAGGAAGAAGATCCGTAAAACAATTTTGCGGGTGATAACATAATGGCGAGTAATTTATAGCGCTTGAGAACTGAGGCTCTGATGGCTTTAGGGGGGGAAATAGGTTGTTTGGATCTGAGCCAGGCATGTTGCTAATCCTAGGATATGTGGGGGATGTATTACATACTGAAGACAGATATAAGTACCCTTTACCAGTGTGCACCCAATATCGACAAGCAAATTTCCGAAAAATTGTGCATTTGCGAAAAAAACATTCCAATTGTCCAAATATTTAATCAAATAAAGAGGATCAGAAAGAGTATTATTCTAATTTAAGAGAAACTTTTCTCGTTATTTACTATTGACATCTTTTGTAAGGCTGGAAGAAATCCTGGAATTCTGGGCTTGGTGTTCTTACTGGGGCAGTTTGCATGGGATTGGTTAGGGTGTGTGCAAAAGTACCAGGTTCATGTCCTATACTTACGATATTGAACTGTAAGAGAACAGAGTACTGTGTTACTAGTACTCGTATCTTCCATTAACTGTTTATCTGCGGATATTCGACTCCCTAGGAATTGTATGAACAACAATGTAAGCTCGTCAAAATGCACGAGTATTGTAGCAAAACTGTGTGCAGCGACTTTATGCCAGAAAAAAAGTTCCAGCAACCACCCTGTAACGCTATTCTGGATTATATACACCCAGAAAAACTAGACTAGCCACTAGTCCCAAAATAATTGATTATTCTATTATTAAATAAAAAGGTTCTAAAGGAAAAAGTTTCTTGAAAGAAACTGCACACATTCTCTCGATAACAAGTAACCATTGAAATTCGAACCTTTTCAAAAGATTGAATTCGCACTTTCTTAGCAATTCGTTTCATCGAGCTAGGGTCGTTCACCCATCGCGAATGACTTTCATTTCAATTGGTACCTCGAGACTTTTTACGAATTCAGTTCGAAAGTTCCTGGCAAATGCAGTCTCATTTTACGGAGTAAGATTCAGGATTGAATTGAACTTTGCTAAACTTGTAGTACAGAAATCAGATTCGCAATGTGCATGATTTTATGTTGCTCTCTCTCTCATACTTATATATATA
>JAUESH010000039.1:15620622-15636367 GCA_032275165.1 Synergus magnus
TTTTAATTGATTTTAAAGGGCGCAAGGGAACTTTGACTTTGCCTTGACTATGCCTTTGACTTTGCCTTTGACTTTGATTATGCCTTTGACTTTGTCTTTGACTTTGCCTTTGACTTTGCCTTTACCTTGACTTTGCCTTTGGCCTTGCCTTCGACTTTGCCTTTGACTTTGCCTTTGACTTTGCCTTTGCCTTTGCTAACTAAGTATTATCGTAGAATTTAAAGTTTAAGAGATTTCAAAAGGTTCAGAGAATTTTAAGGGACTTTAAGAAATTTTAAATGTTGTCAGAAAAATTCCAGGAATTTTGATAGAATTTAAGAGATTTTAATAAATTTAAAAATGTTATATAGAATTTTTAAAAAATTTGTGAAATTTTATGAGAGTTGTAAGAATTTTGAGGGATTTTCTGATTTTTAAAAGATTTTATAGAATCTTAAGGAGATGATGGAATGTAATTAGATTTCTAAAAATTTTAATTGATTTTAAAGGACGCAACCTTTGTCGCTACTATATGCTTTTGTTTTAATTATTTTAGTTTTAAAATAAGAACTAATTTACTTGAGGTTCTATCGACCTTAAGGAACACATTCTCATCAGGACACTCGCGCTTCGCGCTCGATATTTGATTTAAATCTCATCTACAGCTCACGCCTCGCGCTCGGCTGTGTTCACCGTATAAAATATTCAAATAAATCATTAACAAAACCTGTTTTCGGACATTGTGGGGAATTTAATATCAATTTTCGCGATTAAAACGTAAACTAAGTGTCCTATAAAAATTTTATTTTTTATTTTTTGACCAATATTTTTCACGATTAAAACGAAAACTACTTACCCTATCAAAAAATGGTCATGGGAAAAATTGTAGGTCTTTTTAAGACCAATAATTATCTTTCTTATCATTTTCTAAGTATCTCGCGTTATTTTGTTTAAAATTTGAATTTTCGATTTTTCAAGAAAATTCAAAAAGTTTTTATGCCATTCCTGTAGGGCGTCTAAAAAGCAATATTTTTTATCTCTTGCCTTTTTTTCATATCGTGCGTTGTTTAGCGTCAAATTTAATTTTTTTTTTTTTTTTGAATTTTCGAAATGTTATAAGTCAGACAATTTTTTTTAATCGAAAAAAGTCATAAGGATAAATTGTTCGGCTTTCTGAGTACTACGAATATCCTTGCATAAAATTTGTAAATTAAAAAAAAAAAGTGTTCTCAAGCATTTTCAAAATGCTCTAACTTTTTGAATTTTTATCCAAAATGGCTGACTAACGAACTTGACCTTCATTTTGGGACACTAAAAGAGCATACCAAAGGCCAATCCAATCTGTCAATTTTTCAAAAGTTATCATGTTAACAAACTAAAATCTACATACAGACAGACACATTCTTAAAAACATGTTTTTCGGGTTCAGGGGGTCACAAAACGTGGACATTTCACAGAAACAGGGGGGGGGGGTCAAATTTTACACAAATCTAATACATTCTCTCTGATGAGAATGTAAAAATGAGTTGAGATTTAAATGAGTAGCGAATGTCAATAAAGTGTTCAAAAGAAAGAAGTTGTAGTTTTGATAATGATATGAAAAGTAGAACTATGAATGATAGCTATTTTAAAATTCATCCCTGCTAGTACCGAGTGTCGGATAAAAACAAGAAAAGAAAGGAAGACAAATGGAAGGCTCTACTTCCGTTTAATATTCCCTCTAGGAGACAAAAGATAAAGATGATCCTTTTTTGAATGATAAAGAGGCAGATTCAATGAGAAGCTCATTTCAGTCGACTATTTTGTAAATGTTCTGTCCAACTCTCATCGAATTTGTTGAAACATTTTCATTGGTACAATTTAAAGCTAATGACTCCTATTCTTATTTGAACTATTCTGTTAAATAAAAAGTCCTTTTAGATTTATTGAGTAAGTCATTTCCTTTCGCAAAAATAAAAAAGTACCTCCTGGAATTCCAGTCGGTATCGCTGGAATTTTCGCGAAAGGTATTTCCATGAGAATCCCTCTTAAATGGAAAACTCAAATTGCTAGACATTGTACCTGCAAGTATCCTAATTGGCCATTCGATTTATACTCTTAGACATTCTATGCATGTCGAACACTCCGTTTTCAAATAACATTAGAGCCACTCTGGTACGGCCGTTACTGACGTATTGAGTGGTTAGTCGACATAATCTCTTTAGCCCGATAACCTCTCAGAGGAAATAAATCTCGAGGTCGATAGTGTCCGCGAAAAGAACTTCTTTAAAGCCTAAACCATTCAAAATTATTTCCTCTCCTTCGAAGTATAACTTGAATTATATTTTTAAAATATCTTAAAAATGATTTTAGAATGTAAATCTGCTTCAGAGTTCACTTGAAATAAGTTTGATTTTAAATCAATTTATTTTACTCTATGGGATTTCATAATTTTGTATTTATAAACTAGAAAACATTTCTATAAATCTAACAATCCCCAGTGTGAAATCGCATGTCAAGAGAGAAAAGCCTTCTCTATTTTCCGGGAAAATTCCGAGCTTTTTTGAGAAATGAAGGGAAGACACACAGGAAATTAGGTTTTTGAGGACTGGTTTTGAAATACGATTTCAGCCCCAGCTGCGATTTAATAGGCTTTGAGGCTATACTAAAAGTTTTGTACATGCATGGAGGGCTCAGTTCAGTGATTGAGTAGTATAGTGCTACGAATGGTCAGACTAAAGTGTCGAACCTTAAAGAGATATATATCTGCTCTAGTATTTAATTTCTACTCGCCCAATTTTAATCAAATATTGTTGTAAACACAATGAAGCCGGAAAACTTTTGTTAATTCATTTAATATTTATTTAGAATAAATACCATTTTTATATTATTGCATATTTTAATACAACGTTCAATATTCAATTCAATATCAGTCTTTGCCAAATACTTCAAAAGAGGTTTCCCGATTTCCATTGATTCATATCAATTTTTGAAAAGGGGGTTTCGTTACGGGGTAGAAAAGTGAGGATTGCATAGGAAGAATTTGCATGATGAGAGTAAATTTGTGTCACTAGATTATTGGTCGAGTCAGTAAATTGGATTACAGAGTAAATTTGCTGACAACTCTTGCTATCGAATCCCACATGTTTGTCAATTTACATTGTATAATGAAATGGAATTCAGCATGTATAAAAAAATGTAATTCCACAAAATGTATCTGCCTTAAACTCGTAATGTTTACGAATAATTCAATAACATCATTTTTAATTTCATTAGATTTTAACATTTCTCTGACTCAGAAATAAATATTATTATTTTATTCTGACAGTATAATTATTTTTCCGGTAATCAATAACATAAACCAGGAAAACGATTGTGATGCCTTGCATAGATAATTGTAATTTTAAACCTATAAACTAATATACTAAACGACTTAAGCCATTTGTTAGTATTAAAAATCATTATAATTATGGAAATTTTCTACATCACGAATCCCTTTCTTTAAATTAAATTTCTGAAAGAATATTTTAATAAACTTAATTTGTATTGACCTACATTTCCTATACTATGAGTTTCGGCTGTAGGTACAGATATGTTGCATTGCAGGAAAATTAATTAAAGTCGATAAGATGCCGACTCAAGTTATTTTCAAGGTAGAAATTTTCTACTTTACCGTAGAAGTGAATTTTTGTTCTCATAGTTACCGACAGTGAAGGGTTGAGAATGCTGGGAATAAGCAACTGCGTAACTTATTTTGCCGGTAAATATCATGTCGTTAAAATAAAATAAATAGCGAATATTTAAAAAATTTGAATGAGTTGACTGAACTTATTGATTATTACAAAAACAATTCTATGATACCTTATTTTTTCCAAATAGATTTAATCATCCATAAAAGAATGACTTACCGACTGCAAAAGAACAACTCGCAAATGATGTCTTACTTACCTGCAAAAGAAAAAAAGCAGTATTAGTACAAATTGAAATAAGGTGCAAATTTAAAAATGTTAAACCTAAATTATATGTTTATTCGCGTAAATACATATACTGTTAAACTGCATGCTTCGCATCAACCACTCCGCATTGGATGGTTTTATCACTGTACACTTCATAAATAACAAGTCGAATTTCACGGCCCATTAAATTTTGATATTTGGAATTATTCCAATCGCTGAATAAATGCTGATGGATTACATTTTATTTTTTAATTCAGAAAAGTAGTTGCACAAATAAAGTTTGAATTCCCTGTGTTTTAACGTATTTTTAATGATTTTTACTTACTTAATATTATTATGCGCATCTTTATTGCTGGCAAAAACTACTCTGTTAGTCGTTTTTAAATTTAAAAACAAAAAGAGACCGAAGTTGATTTTTTTAGCTTTATTTTGCCTTAAAACATCACCGATTATTTTAAATCAAGACTTTTTTTCTGTATGAAGCAACGAATACAAATTGACAAAAAAATGTGAATATAAAAATAAATAATCTGAAGTACGATTAATACCAGAGAATTCTCGAGGGCACCCTTTTAAGAGACTTCCCTTGAAAATTGATGGGATCCACAGCTCTAAATCAGATTCTCAGCTGCGTGAGAATTTCTGTTCAGTATTCCTTGCACACTCAACGTAATTGACGCTGAACCTTGGCCTCGGCATTAGTATGGTCTTCGCGAATCTACACCTGTGTTGGTTATAGTCAGAACTATACGTACGGAAGTGTGTACACAAGCAAAAGGTCCATATGAATTGCCTTGTACGCTCAATGGCTGCATATGCATATCAATTCATGGATACGACGCTCATCGCCTGTGGGTCACCATAGAAACTAGTGCAGTTAATCGAGCGAAAAATTTCAAGCTTCCTCGAACACGTCGATCCAATAAAAATAACGGAGGAGGAATAAATAGGTTTACCTAGTAAAAATGTCGCCCTTTCTTATACACTTGCAACAAGGTTTCATGATTCATGTATTTTTATGAACCTTTTACTTTGGACCCTTGGATTTGATTTCTCCTACTTTATGGTGCAAAAGATTTTATGGGATGAAGGTTGCAGCAATTGCAACACTCGCAAACGAATGATTTAGCAACTCGAGATTGGAATAGTGACATAGAAGTAAACAAATCAACAATTTTCAGTTTCGTACATTTTTTTTACTGGCCCTTAGGGTTTAGAGAAAGCTAATCTAAAAGGTTAGAATAAGAATTATAGAAGGGAATTGAAAGAACACAATCATGAACATAAATCTGTTCCACCTACACTCGCGTAGGAAGGTGGCTTTAAGTGTCGTGAGCCAAATTATGTTCTCAGGAAAACGCAGTAGTGAAAGCCAATATTCAGTCAGACGATCGCTGGAGATTCTGGAGTTCAAGCGATTATTATTAACAGAAGATAGTCTTTTAATTCTTGATGTGTAAAATTGCATGTTTTATGAATAAAACATTTAATTATAATTAAAAATGGATTTTATAACAATTACCTAATATTATACTTTTTCCTAATTTCAACTATTTTAGGAGAATTTGATGAGAACTTTCGAACTGATTTTTCTCATACCCGGTAATATTAGTGGGATTTTGTTGGGAAACCTAAAGGGATCCCAAACGACCTTTTTTGCTCGAGAAAGTTTTAGATCTTTTTTAGTAAAAAGACGAAAAGAAGAAAGAAAAACTACTTTGTTTCTCATGCTTTTCAAGTTCTTACTTTTGGTTAGTTTTTTGAGTTAACCTCTTAAAGTTAGCTTCGTTCCTAGAGTTTTCAGTCTCGAAATGACTCCCATAATTTCGTTTCCTTTTTATCCTCATTTTTGAAAGCTATTTATATTTCCCTTTGATAGAAAATGATCTTCTGATAATTAGTATGTTATATTAATCTTATAAGGCACCTCTAATTTGTATACCACAAGAAGTACTAAAGCGTGAAGCCTTTCGGGCAAACTAATTACGGAACTTTCGCTAATAATTAATCCTTTAAGTTACACTTGATGTTTGCAACAAATATTGACGCTCACTACAATCAACGAATCTAGATTATACACCAGAGAGGACAGCAAATAATATATTTCCTCATCTCTATCTAGGAAGAGGCACAAGTTTTCTTCTGCATAAAGTTCTTTATAAGATAAAATGATAAGTTTCATCAACTCGAAAACTTTTTGATTAAAAAAAGACTTTTGCCACTTGGAAAGCTCGAAATACAGAATGAAATTTGGAAACTTTGATTACAGTTTTAGAATATAAACACTATTGGTTCATGATTATTTTAGTATTATTTAATTAATGCGTTTAATAACCCCTGAATTAGAATCATCTACTATTATCTACTACAATACAAGTATTTTGAATTAATTCGCAGAAATCATGACTGGCAACAATTTCTCCTATTTCATGTTTGGTTTAGCAAACCATCTATTGAATTTTGATTACGTGAAGTCACTGTTGGATTTCAGGGATTGAGTTGATAGATGCGAGGAAAAATGTAGAAATTTGAGGTCCATTGACAGATCGGAAGCTGGGTGGCGAGTTTACGATATATGCGGAATCTAATAGTGCAAAATTGTTTTCTGATTGTGTGCAGTGTGAATTCAGCAGAATGTAACGCGAGAATCAATAGGAGTAAATAGAAGACCATCATTTATCGCGCTCGAACACACATTTCTCGACTCCATAATGATTTTGAAATAGTGAGAATATCGTGTCATGGTGTGTGATCTAGGTCGTTTATGTAGGGCAGGTAATGTCAGAGGTCGACGAGGTTCTAGAACTCTTCCGGTGGAAACGCCATGGGCTTTCTTAAGTATGCACCTTAAGAATCCTATCAACTGTCTCTAAGCTCACAATTCCGGAAACGCTTGCAGAATATCTGGTCCAAAGCTTCTGCTAAATTTCATCGGCTCCCATGAAATTTTAAACACGACCAATGCGACGTTGGTCTTTTACGATTTCCAGTCTACTCATTCCATAGATTTGGAAAATATATTATTCTTATTTTTTGGCAGCTTTTATTTTCAATTCTTCTGAATGAGATTACATTAATTTTTTTTTTCTTTTGAAGTTTTCCTTTTCTTCACTTTCAGTTATAAAAAGAATGGTATCAAACGACGAATAGCAATGTCAGGCCAGATAGTCTTGAAATTAAATAAATTGGGTGTCAGAGAACCAGGAGTTATTTCACTCCAGCTCAGTAGTCAAAGGAGAGACAACTATGCTTTGAAACCTAAGAAAATATGTAAAATGGGAGCTTTTTTTCTTAAATATAAAGAAACTTTCAATAATGGCTTTAATTTAAAAAAAGTATCTTTGTTTTTAATTTTCATAAATTTTCTTGCATTTTAAAATAATGAAAATGGAAGACTTCAGAATTTAATAAAAATTTGTGGATTTTGCTCGAAAGCTCTTAGTAGACCTTAATTTCTTATCAGCTCTCCAGATCTCCCGAACTAATTTTATTTCATCTTAATTAGTTCGCGCAATCTCTTATTCTCATTCTGAAGTCTAAAGCAAGTTTTCACAAATTCAAAGTTTAAAGAAGATTATTTAATAATTTTCAAGCATTTAATATTTTATTTGATTAAACAATGTGATAATTTAATTTTAAACAAAAGAATATCCCTCAAGTTCAGTAATAATGAAATGTCATATTCAGTACGAGTTTATATGATAAATTTCACATCTTTGGCATCATTAATGAGGTTCTATTCGTGCGTCGTGAAAATCCTTCTGGTAAGGGTGCCTGGTTGCTAAGGAAACCTGGAAATTTCTTTTACCATCACGTTCCTGGTAAAACTTCTCATTCCTTTCTTGCTCCTATGACTTTTCTGGCCTTGAAATGCATATGAAACCCCTCAGAATGTGCGAGTTCTTGAATTTTTTCATTTCATTGTAAAATTCATATCTTCGAATCATAAAAGGAAAAAAGTTCGTGCCAATTTAAGTAAAAAATGTTCTTACCTTTGAAAGCTAATACGAAATTTAAATTTATTTACAAAACTACAGTTCACATGAAATAAGAGGAAATTAAGGCATATCTCCTCCTCTCCTTCAAGGAATCTGCAAGTGAATTCAATTTTCTCTCTACGAGACTTTTCTGTTACCCTTCAGACACTTCGTAGATGGAAAATGTATTTCCTTTTGTCCTGAAAGTTTCAAGACTTGTTTTTCTTAAAGTGGAAGAATTCTGATCAATTAAGAGATGTTAATTTTCTATCTGCGTTTGATTTCATTAAACTCTCGACGTTTTAATTTATTTATTAGTACAGAGAAAATTTTTCCGTATGCAGAAAAACTTTTAAAATTGGAATGCAAGATCAAAACTTCTTGGCATCTTGCAAATTGAAGAAAAGCTGAAAGATGGATTTTTCACTCGATAAAATGGTCAATCCCTACAATGGCAAGATCCCTTGAAATGCTCGTCGTTTTATGGAGGTCACGTCGTAGCGTAAAATTCTACGTGATCTTAGGAAACGATCGACTGCTCAAGGGAAGAGTCACGAAACCAATCTAGACGTAATAAGTCCTACACTCGAGAAAGTAACACAACTTTGTTTTGAGTTAACGTCAATTGCATTCGAATAGTCTGCCCTCAGCCCTTCAAGATCGATCCTTAGAAAACTCACCGCAACTTCAATCCCAAGAGAAGAACATCACCAAATTTTCACTCAAAAAACTTTACTTCAGTACTGTTTTCATAAGAAAAGAGAGAACCAAGTTTGTATGATACTTTTAATAAAAATCAAAGACGTTTTATTATTTTATATTTATAAAATATATTTACATCATGTTTCTTCTCTTAATTTTAATTATTGACGAATTAAAACTTTCAAAAGGGATTTAAAACTTACTTCCCTGTCTTGGTTTATTTTATATTAAACTTCCTTCCAACTTAATTAGATTTAGATCCTCCTTGGTCAACAGGAAGTTATTACATTCTCAATTTTCCGTTTAAAAAATTGAACAAGAAGGAATAAAGCCTTGCTTTATTTTTCTTTTTCCATTTCCTTATCCTTTTATCTCTGTTGGAAACTGAATCTGGAAACTTTCTCAATTCTGGTCCAAGGGAAATAGGACTGCATTATTTACTAAATTTAATTATGTGGACTTATTTGAAGAAGCTATAATTCAATTGTTTTAATTATTATAGACTGGTAAAATCGGGGACTTTGTTAACAAACAATGTATTTTCTCTAAAGTGAACCTTTTTCTTCTTTCCACGATATTTTGCTCCCGGCAAAATAAAAAATTACATGCAGCGTTCTCTCATCTTGCTTCTTTTTTGACACGCAACTCTGTTTGTCCTTGCCCTTATTTTATTCCATCTGAATTCCGCCTTTTATCGGATTACTGTTTTTCCATCCCTTACAACAGTTTTTATATCTCAAAATGAATCGCGAAGAATGTGATTTCAAATAATACGAGGGTCCTGAGAGAGAAGTGGGATCGAAAACAAACGCATTAGTATTATAAGAGCATTTTTTAAAGAAATGTAATTTAAAAAAAGGGGTGCAAACTCAACAGGATTCTTTGAGCCTGAAAACAGATTCGCGAGATAGCAAATTATCATTTAAATTGAATATCGCGATTGGTTTTATCCCTCGTGTTCGCATACTGTCACATTTATGGCTTGTTTTCTACCCTCAGGATAGTGGTAATATATTCTAAATTATATTATCTAACACAGAAAAAAGTCTAGTTTTTGTTACACTCAGAAAAAAGTTTGTTTGAATTAAACAAATTATCACTTTGATATGGGGTCAAACAAATGTTTGTTTAATCCAAATAAATTCTTTATTTGTTTTTGTTTATTTCAATTGAATAAAATTTTGTTTAATTTAAATAAATGTTTTGTTTAAATTAATTAAGTTTCTTGTTTAAATTACACAATATTTCTTTAAATCATTTTTTGCAAAAAAAGAAAAACAATAAAATCAATGTATACAATAGTTCCTTTTATCCAAGATATACTCCATAACGAATGAAAAATTGATTTCTTCGATATTGCGGAATTATTTGTTTCAATTAATGCGGCGGGAATTTTTCAAATTAAACAAATCCTTTGTTTAAATCAAACATATATTGGTATATATGTAAACAAAGTATTTATTTCAATCAATAAGGTGGATATTTTTCATTTATTAAAATTAAATAAATGTTTTTTTAATTGAAGTAAGAAACTTGTTTCATTGAATTATATGAAATGAAACAAATTTTCTTGTTTAATTTAAACAACCTTTTTTCTGAGTGATACAACTTTTTTTTGTTACACCTTAATTTACGTCCATTTTTACATTATATGAGCAAATACAGATTGCCCGGGTTTTTTCTTTTTCAAAATTTTTACTTAAAAAAAATAGTGCACTGACGTTCATATTCACGTTCTTTTTGTTTGGGCACTATTATTTTTGTGAAAAAGTAAAAATTGTGGGAAAAAATCCGGGTAATCTAAATTTGCTCATATAGTAATTAGCACATGTCCTTAACGCTAGATTTAAGCCCATCTTTAGTCTTAAAAGAAGACCGTAAAAAATTAACGGTATTTTTTTCCGTGAACTTTATGTTATTGAAAATTTTTATGTAGAAAACAAACAAAGAATTATAGGATTTATAAAAAATTCAAGATTATTATTAAGGGAAGTTAAAGAGAGTCTTAACATACAAATAAAATAATAGCATAATTTAGAGAAGAGGGAGAGACAGAAATTCATTTTCATTTACCACAATTTTGGTTAACAAGTTGTTGAAATAGCTGAAAAGCAGGGGTGTAGCAACAGGTGGAATGCATTTATAACCCTCGTATAATACATTCGTCGTTCATACATATAGTCAGTCCATTAGCACTGTGGGTCTTCTGAGTACGTTAGGGTGGTTCTTAATGAAAAGAGAGCTTTCACTTATCTTGGTGAATGAAATCTAATATCGAGAGTTTTTTTATTTAAGGATGCTAGCTTAAAAAACATTTTAAAACTCTTTATTTAAAATTACTCGACTTATAACGGATCAGAGTTTCATTTACTTTAAAAGCAGCCGGCGGTAGAATTGCGCAAATGGTGGGTAATGGAAAACGAAAACTTTCGTGCAAGAATAAGTAAGGAAAATTACTATTTCAAGTACGACATTGTATTAAAGTGTATAATTAAATGTAGAAATGATAAATTAAGATCCAGGAATTGAGTTTACGAAAAGCAATTCAGCTGCATTAACTCGACAAGTTGTTGATGCCTTTGTTCTGTTTTTCGAGCGACCTCCTGTGCCTGAGAATTTAAAATTTGCATGGAAATGAAAAGTTTTTAATATCGAGGCTTTGCTTTGTGAATATGGGAAAAAGAATCGGGCACAAGATAAAAGAATTATTTTCGAAAATTAAGAACTTTATTCTATAGATAACATAAAAATGAATGATAAATCTTTCGTTTTATTTTTTTATCTTTCTATTTTTCTATTATACTCAATTTTACGTAAACGGATAAGTAAAACGAAAAGTATGAATGTGAAAGAACTGTAGAGAAAAGAGTGAAACTTTTCATTTTCTTTTTTGTAATAACGAAGTTGGTACCTGATGCTTGTTGGGTTTCAGTGAACGTAACTAGCATCATGTTCGCCATGAGGCGGTAATTTGTCGTGGAATAAAAAGGTCACCCTTATCAGAGAAATAGTCGCGACTTGAGGAGCTAATAAGCCTTCGTACTTTAAAGCTCCTCCGGGATCTTCTACGAATGTTCCAGTTACAAGGATCATGGAAAATAATTGTCAATGGAAGGAGCTTATAAAAGATTCTACCGTTTTCACGCAATAAAAATGGAATTTATTTTACAATCAATTTTCTAACTTTTTATTGATAATGAAATTTAAATTTTTTTAGACTTACAAAATTTCTGCAATGGTTTATATACTATTCGAAATAATGCGTTGAAAGAATTATTATCTCTTCTTTTTGCAAACAGTCTGCACCCTAGAAAATATGCAGATTGTCAGAAATGAAATATGCTTTCACCTTTTTTCCATTTTAATTAACAAAGTGAAACTCGGTGCTGGAGACTCCCACTGCAAATTAGTTTAAATATTTTCGAAGGACTTTTCTATATCCCATTTACGAGAGCTGTTAATAACTTATAATTAGAATGAATTGATGCGTGCAAATGAGTTAAACAATGCTATGTATAATAAATATAATATATATTACGCATGCATTTAATTCTTCTGGCCTAGATATTTCACTACTTATCTTTTCTCTTGTGTAATGGTACTTTTGTTACGTTGAGAGTCGGCGTAAATGAATTGGCAATTGTAATTGTTGTTCGATCACCTATACCGGATGCGAAATCATTGCAGCATTTGGGTTAATGGATGTTCAAATCGCCGAGGCGTTTCCAATCGATACACCGAAACAAGAATAATACTCGGTTAATTTAGTTTATCATGCTATATTTTTACACTATGTTAATTTATCCATCGTAAAATAAATAAGATTAGAAATAATTCTTCATAATTCCAGGCGATATTTATATAAATTACAAATTCAAAAAGCTGACAACAAATTATGCCTTTTTTCTCGGATCTTAAATGGCAAAGAAGTTGCATTTCTCTAAAAAAAAAAAAGACTTTAAGGCGAACATTAGTCGATGGTGTGCTGAGCACTCCAGAAAAATGAAGCTAACAAAGTGTTGAAAGAGGCAAAAAAAAAAGTTGGGAATTGTTTGATAAAGGCTTCGCCGATGGTAACACTTGTGCGAATTTTCTTGAATAGCACACCATTAAAAGCATGTTTTAAGCTTCAGAATAATTTGAAAACTTGCTGTAAACCATTGATCACTTGCCTGTGTCGAAGAATTTATCAAGGTGAGTTTTTTATGTGAGGAACTAGATGCCTTGCTACAGAGTATAGAGACAGGTGCAAGAAATAGGAGCCCAGTTTTTACGAGGCCATCAAAAGCTCTGAATAGTAACAACCATCCTTTATCCTAGTAGATGGAATTTTCCCTTAACTGAGGTGCAATCGGTGCATTCATAAGTCTAACTTTATTAAAGAAGGTATACATGCTTCATCAAGAAATACTTCATTCCTTTGAATTGCTATTATTTATATTAACGGAGAGGGATTTATATTTATGAAAAATATGAAAATTCTGTGTTATTCAATTTTCGAAAAGTGAATTTACTGTCAAGAATATACAAAATTTAAGGATGAAGGATTCCTCTTGAGAGAGCACATTTATTCGAAATGTCTGCGTCGCCTTGTAAGTAGTAAGAGTAGATGGAGAATAATAATCGACCTTGCTGAGGGAATTTTCTCCATGAATTTCCCTCTGCATTTTCCAGAAACTTCTTGCACGTTACAGACGGATAATTTTTGAAATAAGCAATTTACTCTTCGTCCTTTCTTGAAGGGATATTCAGATGTAGTACATTGATAAACTACAAGTTCCTGGTGCGTAACACGTGTTTCACTTCTGACATTCAATTATGGGAAGCTTCAGTTTTTTAAAAAATGATTGAGTATGTTACTAGGCGAAGGGTGAAATGACAGCATGTGCTTGATTGGCTTTTAAAGCAGAGAGAGTACATGTAATTCTCGCACGTGTCACTGAAAGATTTACGACCCTGTCGCGACGAAAGTTCTGGAAAGAAATGTAGAGAAGAAGACTACTTTGTAATCTTCATTGACATAGTTCCTCCCTGAATTGCATCAAGTTTTCATAAGAGTTGTAAAAAGAAATACAAGTTGAGTAGTTAATAATTCAGTGGAAAGATTTGATGATGCTAGAGTTTTCGATTACGAGAATTCTTCTAATACAACATTTTTATTAGTCCCGAAAGTTTCATCTATCATAAACGCTGAACCATTGGGGAAGAAATAAAACTTGATTAATCGAGCGAAAAAATAATATTTTTAAAGAACAAATTTTCTGGTTTCTAATTTTTTAAATCAGCTGTTTACTTTCATTTTTAAATTAAATGCTTTTTTTAGGTCGAGATTTTGACGTAAGTCTGGCTTGAATCAACAATCCAAGTAATAAAGGTGTGAAAAATTCCATTTACCAGCTGTCATCTAATCCTTTGATGCGAAAATAGCAAGCAAGAGTCTCACTACGATACCTCAATTCTTATTTTCCGGATGTGATATAAAGTCCTTTCATGCTTTTCAGATGTGAAGGAAGTGTAGGCGTCATTGCAAATATTGCTCAATTGCTCAATATGTCAAATCGACCTAAGATTTTTTTTAAAACCGAATAATTTCCGTTTTCATATTTTTAAATATTTCGACGATTCTAAACTTTAAAAACAATACAATTGAATTTCATGAAACCACGTAATAAATACATAAATTTTGTCTATTATATTTATCTATGTATTATGAAAATTTCTTTAACTTTTTAGGAAAAATAAGGGGTTCTTTTCAAAACATCGATCATCCCAGATTTCAGCTTATCTGGCTATGGAATAAAAATGCACAAGGGACGCCGAACGAAAAATGTTCTGATTGAATCAAATTTGAAGGAGTCGTAAAAGGAAACAATTTCAAATTTTCAATCAAGGGAGTAAACATTTAAGAATAAGAAGATTGGATTACAAAAGGCCAAATAAATTTTGTCCTTCCAGAAGTTATAAATTAAGTGGATTGCGTATCCTACGACACGATCAAGTTTATTCAGCTCACGTCTTGCTAGTCGACAATGCGTGCAATAAAATTTTCCGTAAAATGCATGAAAGTTGGATTACTGAAATGTCTGCAGAATTCGAGATTTCGAAGACGAAAAGGTTATTTTAAATTCGAAGAGAATATTTCAAAATTTTAAGATAAATTTAACTCATTAATATACGTGAATCCTTGTTAAATTGTTTTCTGTAATAGTTTCTCGCTTTTTTTGAGATTAGTGGATGTAATTAAATTGTTACCAAGGGAGCAATTATCAACAAAAAGATTAACATAAAATTCCAATAAGCAACAAAATGGGAGTCCGCACAGCTTTGACTCTCTCCAAGGTATTGTGGTGAAGACCAGAGGACGAATTAATCTCGCTTTTACAGCAATAAATGTCAACATATTTTATGGATTGTGCGCTCAACCTCAATTGCAGAAAATACAAATCTGTATTAACAGAAAGTAATTTATCGTGAAACGAATATTTATAACCGTTCATAAATGCTTTATTGACTTTCAAACTGGGAAATGTTGGAAAATACACTTTCTGAAAAATATTAATCTCTCACAATGTTTTTGAATTCTTTTTCAATAGAAAAAGAGTATATAAAATATTCTTCGTTTTAGACAGTTTACATGCATTTTTATTGAACATCTGATACTCGATTCAGTTCGATTAATAAACTTTTCATGTGACAGATTTTACAATATAGAAGATTTTTTCACTAAACTAGTTATAAAATCCATCACCTTTTTCTCATAAAGTGCGAACAGTGGCAGTAACAAGTAATATGAGAGTACTCGACACTCGTTTAGGTAAAAGTTATCGTTAGACCCTCGAGTATACGTCCTAGTCAGAGAGAAATGTTCATACATTTAAAGGCCACTTCTGGTCGAGCGAATCGTAAAATTTACCACCTATTTCTATTCACTTCAGAAGCTTTGTCACCCAACTGAAATAACTGGATACATTGTTTTTCTCATTGAATCTCAGACATAATTCATTTTTATGTCACGCTTTTATTAATCCTCTGAGATTCTGATCATATAAGAAAGTATAACTAAAAACAAGAAACTAAAAAAATAGAAAACACAATCAAATTTTTTTTTAAATTGAACCGAACAAAAGAAGAAAAACATTGAGTCAAAAAATA
>JAUESH010000039.1:15644194-15655047 GCA_032275165.1 Synergus magnus
AATTTCATTCAACACTCTCTTGGCTCTTGATTTTTTCGTTGGCATATGTCATTCACGGTTTGATTCCAATATTTATTGCATTTTTAAAAAGAGTAAAAAGCATGTACTGAAAGCGAAAAAGTCAATTAAAATAAATGGCTTTAGATTAATTTCGTTCTTGAATATATTTAAAAAACTAGAAAACAAAGACAGCAATTTTATTTAGGATAAAAAATGAATAACTCTATTATTACTATACTACTATAAACTTAATTACTATAAAAGGTCATAGTCGAAGCAGGATAATAATCAATTTAAGTTATTATCAGTACCAAAAGTTTACTTTTCAAAAAAAACAACAAAAGTTTCGTACTTTTCTACCTGAACCAACTTTAAACGTAGTTAATCATTAAAAGCGAGTTGAATTGAAAACATATACTTCCATCGGGATTGAGTTTGCCGATTAATTAATTTCCTAACTCCACTTTAACTCCTGGTGGAGCTTGAAATGGTGTCCATGGAAATGTTAGTAATTTAGTATTTTACCCATACAAATCGGGATAATAATAATATTTTATTATTCATTTTAATCATTTAATGAGAAAAAAGTTGCACATAATAAAAATAAATTAAAAGAAATCTTCTAATTAAAATCCAGACAAAATAAAGAACGTATTCTCGAGATTAAAATCAGTATTCCCCTTTTAGATCTGCACAATTCTACGACACATATTGCTATTTTCTCTTCCAACAAAGAGCACATAGTTTCTTTTAGATTTATGATCCAATATATGAGTTCAGCACTCTTTGGATTATAACTTTTTCTTTCTTCTTCCTACAATTGGAGAAAAATTCTGAGAGTTGAAGAAAATATTGCAAATTCTTATTTATCGACTAATAAAATTGAGTGTGAATGTATTACAGAAACTTATTTCTGATTTGATAAGAAAATGCTATTTTTTAATTTTTGTACATTAGTAAAACTTTGAAAATATTTTTTACGATTAATATTCGTGGTCCTTAACGATAATAAATATAAATTGATAAGGATTCTAATTCTTTTATTGTAATTAAGTACCTCGAAGCTTAAGATCTCTTGTTGAATAGTTGAGCGGGATTTCAAGGTTCGATCATGTAAATCAGATGGAAAGCACTGATAAATTAGTAAAGTCAGTCCTCCTGAGGATCGAATCGAACGACCTACTTCCGTTGAATGTGGTCAGAGAATTGATAAGCACATCCTGCAAAACTTCAGCTTGAATACTTAACGAAGTGGTAAAAATTGAAGAGAATCTAACAAACTTTCGATTTCATGATATTAAAGTCTTATCGAAAGGACAGTAACTCCGGCACTTTATTTCCAAGATTGGTCTTCTACTTTATCGATAAAAGAATTTAGCAACTTACAGAAATAGTGCAGTTTGATGGCTAGATATTCAATCGATCGTTTTTCCTTTACTCTCTCACAAATTCTCTTCGATTTACTTCCTATCGCGAGAATTCAATCATGAAATTGTAAGAAAGGAGGATTTCAAAACTAAAGCTTGAAAGAGTTTAGAAAACTAATTTGAAAGAGAAGGGTGAATATTTAAATTAAGTAAATTTCAAAAAAGTCTAAAACAATCTGTTGTTTAGCTTTAAATTCACTAAAAATTTTAAAGATTTGGTATAAAATAATATGAATAAAACTATTTCTGGTGGCGGAGTTGTGATAAAGGAGAACACAAAGACTCATACGTCTATCGTTAAAGATTTATTTCATAATATTACACCAACAACTATTATTGAATTTTTATAATAATAATTCCTTATCATGTTAAAAATGCGAATAAACACTTATTTAATAATATATAATTATATATATTAATTATCATATCGTATAATTGTTATATTAATAGCCTAAAGATGCGATGCACATCAGGGACACGGAATTGTCTCACCACTTCATATGTCGCAGCACCGAGTGTGCATGCTTATAATAAGCGCGATATTCGTACTTTTTTCTTATTTTTCCACGGAATTCGAGTTCTCCTAATCATTTTTTGTTAACCAACATCATTCTCTCTATTATTTCTTTCGCCGATACTTGGAATGCTCGATTATACATTATGTTCCATAAAAGTGGCTATTGCGATTAAAAAAAAATTGCTGTTTCTCCCCGAGTGGAGACTGGAGACAGTTTTGAGAAGGGAAATCTGTTAGAAAATATAGAATCCTCATCGCCATATAAAGAATCCAGTCTCTACTCGATTACTTCTGAAGACAGTCGAGGCAGTCTGTTGTCGAGAAACGAAAAAAAAAAAAAATCCGGCAGACTTAGCATTCAATGATTTTCAATCAATGAATTTCGACGGCAGGCGATTAATGAATTATTAGAATTATGGACATCTGGCAGAAGCTGATTGTTACAAAGCTCACTTAAGAATCTTGATCGTTAATTAATTAACCGCTTGAGTATGTTACACGAATGATAATTGCGATAACGAAACAATATATTTATATTCTGTAAAATATAATAATATATGGCGACTGCTGTCTGCTCATGGTTCACTTGCACCGCTCAAAATCAATAATCCCAGAAACATTTTTCAAGGTCCCGAAGAATTAATAGCGACCTTGGCATCACGTTGTTTCTGGGAAATTGAGATCAATCCCTCTCTGGGCTTTAATTAAATCCGATATTATTTACTTTATTTCCTGGCAATTTTTGCTTTAATGAACAGAATTATTTTGAGCTATACGAGTAATTCATGCGCAGAATTATCCAGACAGTGTTGATAAAATACGAGACGTAAGTACAACAACTATTGTAGCTTAACTATTGTAGCTTTAGATGAGAATCTGTTATTGCCGGACCTCAGAAAGCGATCACTATTACTGGAGAAAAACGGACATACATGAGGGAAGTACATCTGATTTCGTATAGTGGACTGCGAAGGCAAGATTTAGTTGTAATCTCAGCAAAGCTCGCCGGACCTTGCTTCGATTTTTTGGCAGTGTTAAGTGCGTTGCTAGATTATGAATTGATGGATTTTATCTCGATTAATCGTTACTTTCATTATCGATGAAGGAACGACTCACGTCCTTATGAATTTTTAACTTGTAAAAAATGATTTCCAGCTAGCCTTGCAATTCCACTTTTGTGCCTCGTCTTTACTTTGCCACTTCCTCCACGTTTCACTCGTTCCTAATCTGAATTTTTTTTTGTTCATTTTCATTTTTCATTAATTTTTCGAATAAAGTGAACAGTTGTAGAAATAAACAAACAAGGCGTTGAAGATAAACTGAAGTACACACAATGCGCAGGTTCTGAGGCCTCGGCAACTGAGGTATATTTTGTGAAGAACGCGTACGGCGTTACTAACGGAGATTTTCTTTGCATTTTTTCATTACCTTACCATTAACAATTTTTGATACCTTAACTACCAGAAATTATTTCTTTTTCATTAAATCGAAGACATGTTTTATGTATTTGTATTCGTTTTGTACTTGTACTGTTCAGCAAGGCAGCGTGTTGCACTTTGTTACATTATAAATTAGTCGGACTGCGATCCTTTCGAAAGATCCCTAACATCACAATTATTAATAAAAATCGCATTTGAGCTATTTTAAATTTCATTATATTCAAACTTTAAGAATTGAGAATTTTCTTAAATAAAATCTGATTTCAGGATCTTTCTCATTCTCGACAGCCGGCCTTATCTCTTATTAAGTTGTCTTCCTGCTTTTAATGACGTGGGGGTAAAAATATCACTTAATAGTGTCGGGATAAAAACTGCGATTCCATCGAGATGATGGAACTTTAAGTGTCCCTTGACGAAAAGAAAATCAAGAAAACTCGCCAACGAGGCGAGACGTTGCTTCAGAGTGAACAAAAAGATAATGCGAGAAAACGATAATTCAAAAAAAAAGTCTCTGCATTCGAGTCGCCTCCTTGGGTCCGAATCATCGATCACGAGTTTGAAATTTTTTTCGAAATGAAGATAAAAATTCGCAATAATAATCATTATATACGTATTTGATAAGTTTGATAATAAACATATTTCAACAATCACTTCGAGAACGGACGTAATGTAACTTGAATTATAATAATAATATAATAATAATAATAATAATAATAATAATAATAAAGAGCCAATGAGACACCTTAGAAAATAGGCCTATAATATATATATATAATATATAATATGTATACGTATGTACATAAAAATTAACATAACGTGCCATCGACTCGTAGTCACTATCGTACATGTTGTATATCAACTAAAATTGAACTACCCCTCGCGTGGATGATAAGGAATCAGTAATTAAAATTAAAACGTAATCTGGATAAAACGTAAAGAATAATCAGAATACGAAACGTACTATTTTCGATGATCCTAAGGTATGTGTCTATTCGTAATATTTATATTTCCTCCAAAGGAGAGTACGTTGTGTGAAACAAAAATGATGATGAATATGGATATGATTCATAGCGGCGTGATCGTGCGAAGAAATAATGTACAAAAATTCGAAGAAAGGATTTAAGGTATTTTTACTCATATTTCACGATTTCATTCACTCACAACTTTGTCGAAAAAAAGAAGTTAATTATACACAATATATATTACAGGAAAAATCGTCAATATGAAACAATCGTTTTCTCTTTTCAAAGATCCGAAATCCTTTTTCCCTCTCTTCGAATACTTCACGACACGTAAGATTAAAATACTAAGTATCCTGTCTCCTTAAATAACCACTCCTTTCGATATGCTCCTTCTTAAATCTCGCTTTCGTCATTTTCGGTTCGTAAAAGAAAATTTCTTGATAACAAGGCATTACTTAAAAAAATAGTTGTAGCAAAATTAAGCAATAAGTTCTTAAAGGTGTAAAATCATCTGTCAACTCTAGATATGTTTCTTTCATGTAAGCTACAAGTATTTTTTGGTCCTTTGACATATCAGGGAAAATGAAATTTCGCACGATTACGAGATGATACCCTGCTCGATGTTAACAATATGTGTTCTAATTTCTGTGAAACATTTGTCATTTCGGATAGAAAATCATGATATGAGAGACGATAGGTGAAGAGATGATTTTTTTTTTTAAACTCTAGCTTCTCTTGTTACGGTAAACGTGATGATATAGTTGACTTAAGATAACGCGTACTCCTTAATTATAGTACAATTAGTTACACCCATAGACAGTAGCGATACCTGTGTTTTTGCAATTTTCCCATTCGATAAATTTAAAAACTTTCATAACAATTACTTTATACTTAAGGTTCGTTAATATTAGTTATGGCACAATATAAATATTATATTTAAAGTCTTTTTGAAGACATAATAAAAATAAATCTAAGTAGTCTTTCTCACCTATCTTTGACAATTTCTGATAATTAAATTCCCTAAGCTTTCGATTCGAAGACGTATTGTTTTTTTACTTCCTTATTTTTTTTTTTTAAATTGATCTCTTTCCTTCCACACCTCATTCATTTACCTTTTTCATTGTTGGAAGCGAAAGTAAGAATTTTTTATTTGCAAGAATTGAAAAGAAATATGAGAATGTAAAGGAAACTCTTCTTGGAGGAAAAGAATTTTTTGAAAAAATATAAATTCAGTAAGTGCTCTCAGACCAGAAGTTTCAGAAAAAATATTTTTTAACTCAAATCTGGAAAATTGAATTAAATATCGTACCCTTTTAAATCAAAATGCGGTCTGAGAAGGTACACGATTTTCCAATGCTCTTTGGTACGTCAATATCACATCAACAAGAAAACTTTAAACCAATCAAAACAGTCTAATCAGTCGATTCCTCTAAATCAGGAATAAAAGGCAAAAACAAATACAAATAAATTTGATTCTCTTAATTAAACTGACATTTAAAAATTATAAAAATCAGCCTTCTCGAAAGTAAATTCGCATATCAAATTAGTTTCTTCACAGCGCCAGGAAAATTAACTTGAGCTTCACCAGCTGCCGGCTCAAATGCAAATTAATCCATATTCAAAAACAACTTAACATAACCGTCCTACATACCGAGTTACTCTCTAAAAATTCAACAAAACATCAGGCCCGCTATTTGAAAAATCAAATTACAATCTGAAGAGGAATTCACTTTCAGCCCACAAGTTTCTAATTAAATCAACAGAAGTACCTAATATCCAAAATTTTCAGTGTTTTGTGCGTAAGGAAAAACTTCCTAAGCCAAGTGAATTCTTCTTTAACAAAAGCTCGAAGTCAACGTTTAAACTTAAAGTCTCTTAAATAACACAATCAAGTTCACAAATTACAAAACAAAAACTTTGTAGAATTTTGTCTGCATTTCTGATTTGCGAAGGACGTTCCTTAGGGTACATTATATGTACATTTTATGATATAAAGTGCAAATAAAAATAGATTAGTTTAAAATATTTGCTTTCCCAGAGATTTTTTCTTAATGTACGAGACGAAAGAATCCATGCATTAGAGTTCGATATTTTATACAATAGAGTTTTATTTTGAACGCTACGCCCATAACGACAATGATGGTCATCATGTTCTTTTTTTGTTTTTTTTTTTTTTGTAAGATATGACGCGTTTCTAGCTACATTCAGTGTAAATAGTAAAAGACCTAATTCCCTTGCAATTTTGAAGGTGTTGTTGGCACATTAGTATATCATAGATTTTATATTATATATCTTCGCTATGATTTCGCTTTGATATAAATTATGTTTAAACAGACGGCGGGTCAAATGTACCCTGGAAAGATATGTTAGTCGAAACTTGCATAAATTAACCACGACTCACAACGACAACTGATCCTGCCAATTTTCGATGCATTTTCCCCGGCCTAATAATATATAATTATAAACTTTGGTATCGCCTTCAAAACAAACAAAAAAAAACAGTCAATTCGCCTTTGGTATCGTACCGATTTTTTGTCAAGTCTTTCTCAATAGTGCAATTATTTTTGATTAAAGAAACATATTTTAACATCAACCGGATCAGTTGTCGTGATTTTCAGTGATTTCCAACTTACACTTCAGCCGTCGGAAGATCTTCGTGCAGTCGTTTTAAAATTTTTACAACACTAAACATCGACGTAATTCCGTATACGTTTTTTTTTTAAACAACTTCAGTATCCTTCTTTAGTATACAAAACTGAAGAACATCACAGAATTTCTCAATATTATGAGAGCCAATTCGTACCTTTTTAGCTTTTACATAGACTGTGCTCTGTCGCCATAATGTGGAATTAGTGCGGGACTATAATTTTTTTTTTTATTCTCGTACCCTCCTAGATTTGCCTTTCCCATCGAATATCACAGAATCACAGAATTCCCGAAAATGACTAGGTACAATTTCACTAGCAAAAGTTGTTCCCTCGTTCATTAACGATTGGAGTCCGAAAGAAATAATTTAAGAATAATATACAATACATCTCACATTAGTCAATCACTCGCTTTTTATCCACATTATGTACGAGCCGCACAAGAAGATTATTTATAATGCATAAATATTATACCTTAACGAAATTCTTTGAGTTTTCACACCGCTTACGAAGACCATTAATGCTAGAATCGTATAATTTTCAAGGTATACTTCGTGCTTAGAGATATGTCCGAAGGAGTTTGGATTTTTTTCTAAATAAATTTTTTCCTTGTCGAGCGAACGTCACAGGCAAATTTCAAGACGTAATTTATATTCTCACATTTTTTTTCTTGATCTAAGAAACGTACATACGATACGTAATGCTCTATCTTTTTCTCAATAATTTGTACTTGCTCCATTTTATGTTTTAATTATATAATGGCATTTTTCCTTGCGCTTAAGTGATAAAACATCAATTTCTGTTCTCCTTCTACGCTGAGATTAAGACCTGAATATGTTACGTTGAACAACTTTAGAGTTCTTTTCACTTGTACGGATGAATAGTCACAAAATCGGACTGAGGAGAAAATTTCTAAAAAGTTTTTTTGGAATTACTAAAATTAACTAAAAAAATTGAAATTTCGTGATTGAGCATTTTCTGTTAATTAAAAACCCACATATGATCTCAGAAAAAAGTCTAGTTCTTGTTACAGCTTCTTTTTGTTACACCTTAATTTAAGACCATCTTTAGACTTAACGCTAGATTTGAGCATCTTTAGTCTTAAAACAAAACAGATCATTTTTTACGGTCTTGTTTTAAGACTAAATATGGGCTTAAATCTAGCATTACATCTAAAAACTGACTTAAATTAAGATGTACTAAAAACAATCTCTAACAAAAACTAGATCTTTTTTCTGTGATATATTTTGCGAATGGATTTTTTAAAACGGTATAAAAAGTTTTCCACTGTCCGATTTGTTTTGTGATTTATCTATAAGGTCAAGACTTATAAAACCTGAACGTGAGAATATCGTTTCGCGTTAGTATCGTAGGAATATATAATATGTATATACACAGTTCAAAATATTACTTTTAAAGAGTTAAAAATATAGTCTGTAATTTTCGCGCGCAATGGACCTATACACCATACTTTTTTTTTCATCATCAAAAACCCGGTAGAATTTATAATTCTATACACCCCCAAATTCTATCCAATGCTAACCATCCTTTCTTTGTATGTATTACATTTGTGAGACTTTGTTGAATTTGAGCACATCAGATTTTGTAATTGAATTTCATTTAGGCCTAAGATAATGAATAGTATTGCCTAATTTTTGTTTCTTTTTTCATCTTTCGTACCCTCGACTTTACTAAAATAATATGTATATTGTTTACACTAGACACTCCTTGCTCCATACTCATCGTACACATTTTTTTACGCATACTGTAATACGCGAGCGCCGGCGCACGCTCGTCTCTACTATTATTACAATTCTCCTTCTGCACCATGACCTCGGTGGCAATCACGTATTAGAAAATTATTTTAATTTTAGAAAATTATTTCAATTTCAAAAGAATTATCTAGAAATTTTATCACATGTCCTAAACATTTTTTGAATAATAAAAATAATAATTATAATTATCTTTTCTGCTGAGATCGATTTGATGACAGAAAGTTTCTCCAGGGCTCTTATGCTCGAGTTCATGTGGACATTTCCGGATACGAATATATGATTCTGTCCTTTCCTAATTAAGTGAGTAAGAGAGAGAGAGAGAGAGAGGGAAAGAGAAAGAGAGGCTGATCCATATATTCGCTTGCGGAAATTTTCACAAGTACTCGAGCATAAGGGCCCAGTACAAGATATTCACGCTGTATTTTTTTTTTTTTCTAAACTTTTGACCTACCATTTACTCAGTCTACCAAAACTTTGGTATGCACTCTGCAATTTGCACTCAGCGCACTTAATAATAATAATAATAATATATCAGTCCAGGGACTTCCTTTTTCGATAATTCAATAAATCTAATTCGCGACGTAGGTCTCCTTATATGTAACGATTATCATCCAAAGCACTAGAGATTATCTTTGATTTCGATAGCGTGTATATCCTGTACTCGGGCTAGGATAATTTATGGCCAATTCAATTCGAACAATAAATTTCGCATTCGAATAATAAATTTAAAATAAAGTCGAATAATCACCCAAGTTGGGTGTTTGGAATGTTCCTAATCGAAAGTTGACTTTGCTTAAAATAATAATAAGCTTTTTCTTCGTTGGATTCTTCCTAGTAGTCCATGCTTCCCTCTTCTTTGGATTAAAAGCAGTCTTGTATTCTTAATCGAAGAACGGAAAGACGTAATCGCAGATCGGTGAGGTCTAACCTTCAATCTTGTGCCGACGAAGTGAGGTCAAGGTCGTTGCTTTAGAAAAAGTCAGAGGATTTTTCGTTTCCAATTATTGGAAATAATTTTCTGTGGAGACTTTTTCGTGCAACGAAAATCATCCCCACATCCCTGGTTTATCATGGCTTCCCCGAGTATAATTGTTGTAATTAATGTGATTACCGTTATAATGACGACGGTATGAGTGATACTGATTACGATACTGATGGTGATGATGAGTGGGACCAGGGAGGCCATGGTGATACCACAATTTTCATTGGGGTTGCTGCTGCAGTTGCACGTGCTGCATGTTGCCAAGGACATTCTTAATTGCAGAAGTCTTGAGCAACCTTTTCAGCATACCGCTGGAGCCCCGATGCTGGAGACTCTTGTGCGTGGTCAGTGAATTTTTCGTGCGGTACCTGCGATTGCAGAATTCACACACGTAGAGTGTATCCGATTGCTCGTGCTTGTCCTGAAAATGACGTTTCAGCGAGTAGTAACAGGAGAAGGTACGTCGGCAGTAAGGACATTCCTGAGGCTCGTTTATGCCACCGGCCGTCGGAGGTGGCATCCGGTACACAGCAGAGGGAAGCGTCGTCGGAGCGGGATGCATCCCGTTGCCCGTACCTGCAAATCGGATATATTTAGTCACGAGAATCACAATGCAGAAGAACCTGATTTTTTTTTATCTATATTCTTCTATTTATTTCAATTTCTGTATGCAGAATGTAAATAAGTCACAGGCATCACAGTTTTCATTAGATTTACATGTTTTTTTTTTGCGAAAACAAAGCTCACTCACAATTTATTAAATTTCATAACGATTCTTCATATTATAATCGAATTCAATTAACAAATACATATTTCAGACACTTCTTACTCCATAAACATTATTCTTGAACAAAATTGACTAATATTTGATCAGGGTGGCCACATGTCAGGGAAATGAGGGAAATGTCAGGGAAATCCGAATAGCTGTCAGGGAAAATAGAAATTGACATTTATGCTATGTTATTTTTGTCGTATATATATATATATATATAACTTTTATAGTTTATTTAACATATTTTAGAAGCTTTCCGAGGATTTCAAAGGAATATAAAGAATTTCCAGGCATTCTTTGACATTCTCTGGGTTTCTAATGATTTCAAACGATT
>JAUESH010000039.1:15655222-15706657 GCA_032275165.1 Synergus magnus
TAAGTTTCCAATAATTTTAAGGGTTTTTAATGTTCCTCATGGAATTTTAAGGAATTTCAAGAGGTTTTCAAAAATTTTAAGAGATTTTTACGAATTTTAAAGGATTTCAAAGTTTCTCTTGGATTTGTAAAGGATTTTAAGAAGCTTGCAAGAATTTAGAGAAATTTCGACAGTTTTAAAGTGATTTTAAAGAATTTTAATATTCCTCATGGAATTTTAAGAAATTTTAAGGAATTTTAAATATTCTCATGGATTAGTATTAGCATATGCCCTTAAAGGATTTCATGAGGTTTCCAAGAATTTTTTTTTAGAGATTTTGATGCGTTTTAGGGAATTTTAAAGGAATCATTGAATTTTAAAGGATTTCATGAGATTTTAAGGGATTTTTCGGTATTTTAAATAATTTATTGGAGTTTAAAGATGTTTCTAGGAATTTCAAGAGATTTCAGCGAATTTTAAGGGACTTGAATAAATTACCAATAATTTAAAGAGATTTTGACGCATTTTAAAGGATTTTAAAGTTCCTCGTGGAATTTAAAAATATTTCAAGAGATTTTAAAAAAATTTTGTGGAATTTTGAAGAATTACATGAAATTTAAGGAGATTTTTTAGAAATTTTAAAAGATTTTGAAGCTTTTCGTGGAATTTAAAGGATGTCAAATGATTTTTAGGAATTTTAAAATAATTAGTTAAACTTTAATGGATTTCATGGAATATTAAAAAATTTGTTGGAGGGATTTCGTGGAATTTTAAGACGTTTTTAGGAATTTCAAGAAATTTCAAGGAGATTTAAGTGATTTCCAAAATTTTAGGGATTTATACGAATTTTAAGTAATTTTTAAAAGATTTCGTAGAATTTTAGGGGATTTAAAAAGATTTGATTCGTGTTGCAAAAGAATTGAAGTGATATTATGCGAAATTTTTTAAAAATTTGAATAGCATTATTATTGAAAATTTATTCGCATTTTTAATACTTTTCTGTCAGGAAAATTCGTCTGAAAGTCAGGGAAATGTCAGGGAAATTGAAAAATTGAATCTTCTGGCTACCCTGTTGATGTACAGAAATTTTTAGTCAATTCTACTGCAAGAACGAAGTTTATAGAGTAAATGGTTAAAATTTTAAATTTACATTTTAAATATTTGCACAAATGTTATATTTGATCTATTTACAAATAATTATCAGGCTCTTCTGTTTAAATAACAGACTGAAAGAATTTTCGTTGGTAAGAGTAGAAGGCATAGTATATGGTATAAAACGATAATTTACTAAAATAGAAAAATATCTTCCCAGGGAATATCTGTTTGCACTGCTTTCTGAATTATGAATTATCATAATCGATACGATATTGGGTATCGAAACGACCTCGATTTCCCTAAGACGGATTATTATAGTTTTGTTATGAATCAGATAAGCCATTAAATTGTTAGTATGCAAGTGAAGATCAAATGAGTGATTAATCATTCGAAGTGCAAATTGTGTGAGTAAATCATTCCACAGTTGTAATAGTTATTTACTAGACCAATGAAAGATAAACATTATTTTCCCAAATATTTTAAATACGTGAAGGGTGACACAGGAAATGTACTAAAGCAGAAACTTTTTTTTTCAAGTGAGCAAAAAAACTCCTTCAAAAATCGCTTTTCTTTATATTAAAAAAAAATATATTTACTGTGCCACCTTTCATTTAATGGGTCGATTACCTAACTTTCTAACTTCCATTTCTCTTCGATCTTCGCATCAATTTTGTCTTTTTTCACGCGGATATCAACTTTGACGTTTTAAAATTTCATTTAAGTTTAAAGTCGTAAATCAATTTTAAAAATTTAGACTTATCATCGGCATGAATATGAAATTGAAGTGGAATTTAACTTGAAATAGAGTGGAAGTAAATTTAATTAATCGACTCTGAAATAGCAAGAAAAGAACAGAATTTTAAAAAATATTCCAATTAAAAGATAATATTTTAATGTTATAGTCCTTTTGTATAAAAATAATTTTCCTTTATCAAAGTCAGTATCTATTAAATTTCAGATTGAGAGAAGCGAGCATGCGGGTTAATAGGCTTCAACTCTCATTATGAATTATTACAAGTAATACATTTGTCTGACCAAATTGCGAAGCATACTTGTCAAACTTACTTAAGCAAACTATTTCAAGAGGAATAATTATTCATCGAAAACGTTTGTTTGCTTAGGAGAAATAATTACAGATTTAATGCAAATTCAATTTCAACATTTCGATCGAATAATTATTTCAGGAAGAACTTTGATTAAGTAATTGAAAAATTAGAATGAATTGGTAAATATTATAAGTAATAAAAATTAACACCATGTTAAGCCATCGATTGTGCACTACATTTCAAGTGAAAAACAAGAAAAGAGAAAATAAATAAACGATAATAGACATCGCAGAACTGTTATAAACGAGTATTAAAACATGCTCTCGTTTCATATTACATTCTCATTTTTTTTCCTTGAAAGATGCTAATTTTATCCATAAATTCTATCAAAAATTAATATTATACCCTAAAGATAAATTGAGGATAAATTCATCTAGGTGAAATGCTGGAAAGAAGTGATTTTGATACAGTCGAGCATGCACACAACATCGAACATCAAAAGCAAACGAAAAATGCAACAAAAGCAAATATAATTAAAAGGTAAACCCAAAAACATAGTTAAAAGGATTTAAGTTGGGAAATTGTCAATCACAGTGCCGGACGTTAATTTCTGTCTAAAAATAATATAAAGAAATATCAAATTTCTTTTGAAATTTTGTCTGCTCAATCACAGGAAAGATTAACGTCCGTTGCAGTGCAAACCAGGCGGAAGGGATTGGGTTAGTAGGAGCCTGAAGCGCAGTAGTACCCTAGCTGATAGAAAAACTATATTAACACTAAAAAAGGTGCTTTGAGGCAAGTAAAAAAAAAGGTGTTTCGGTTAATATCCCCTTTGCTATCTTCCTGCAACGAATTATCTGGGCCTCATCAATTTTCGGTCAAAAGGATCTTTTCAAACTATGGAAAAGAAATCCAAATTGATTGTTCAAAATTCCAATTTTGTTCGGGGTCTTCTTTTCTACGTGGACAAATAATCTTTAAAGTAGTATTAAGTTGAAAATAAGCTTGATAAGAGATCGTTTTGCCCCTATCTGACTTTAAGGACTGCTTTCACTTGCAAAATCGGAAGGTTGAAAGCAGTCTCAGATCCTTGTTTGCGACCCAGATAATTCGCTCTCGAGTCATGACCCGTTAAATCGTTGCCGTAACGCCGAAGGGAATAACGGGATTGAGGCTTCGAGACCGGAAGTAGCCGAGCGATGACCTCGAGAACCAGCAGGCACTGTGTCGAAGAGGAAGGAAGAGGAGGAAGGAAAAGAAACACCGATGATAGAAAGATCAAGAATTATAGAAGGAGCAAGATTCCAAGGGTAAAAGGTGGAAGAAGTTATTTCGACCCTGATGCGCGGACCGGTTTGTGATGCATGCATTTCCCGTATAAAGAGAAGAAACAGATCATTGAGGTGAAGAAGGAAGAAAAAAAGGAGAAAACATCTCGTTATTATGCAGGAGTCGAGGTCGCTACGATGGGGCACCAAACATCCGAATTAAAAAATTCATCAAACAATATTGACAACTCCATGTAAAGTTTAACTTGAAATTAGATTAGAAATGAAAAAGATGTCAAATTCCCAGAGTAGAAATGCCCGAGAGGGAAAGAAGGATTGGGAATAGATTGAGGCTCGATTTTTCCATCTCCTTGTAGAATTTATTTCCTGAGACCGATTCCGTATGAAAAACAACTGGTATTAAAAATGTAATCAATTGATGATAAAGATTCACGGGACGTGAAACCTCCCTCCTTAGTTTGAACACCCGAGGGAGGTTTCACGTTCCTTGCGATTTTATTAGTTTCATATGAATTCAGCCCTATGGAGATTGGAGATGGACGAAAAAAATTGGAGATAAAAGAACCGGGCCTGAGTAAGTGGTGTGTGGCGCCCTACCTTATCTAAACCTTCAAAAGAACTTAATGTCAATGTCTCCGGGTCTGCTCTTATGATAGGTATAGATATGGGTCATCAGGGAGTTTCGCGAGCAGTAGACCCGCTCGCAGATGACGCATCGGTACTCCTCCTGTCGTTCGGCGTGTTTGTCGGCCACGTGGCGTTTCAGGGAGGCTTTGCTGCAAAGCACCTTGCCACACAGCTGGCAGGTGAAGAGCTTCTTGGCCGACGGTGTGTTCAGCGAGTTCAACGTCAGCCCTGGCATGGAGGCGAGCACTGAAACACAACAATGCACCTCATGCAGCACCCCACACTTACCTACACCAACTTTGACACGTGTGGCCCTGCCCGATTGTCCACTCACTCACACCCACTCACTCAATCACTCTCAGATTCACCCCACGTGATTATGTACCGTCAGACATTCACAGGACTCGGGAGGTCTCACATGGACAATTCGACATTAGGGTAGTCCATATTATCAGGGATGATTTCTTCAAGAGTTTCAACATTTTCTTTCTCATAACCGAGTTGCATGACGTTAAATGAGATCAAGATTATGCGATTAATCTTGGAAATTTCATTGATATGATATATTTATCTAGCGATGCCTCGAGAAACCAGAGAATGGAAAAATGAAAATCAAAGGTTTGATAATAAGGACCACCCTCTTGGAAATATTTTGTTCTTCACAGTCTCCGTTCGTTATTCGTTCTTTTAGATTTTTATATTTAGACAAGTCATCTTGTAAGGGTCTGACACTCTCGTGGAATCAAAATCAGGTTCATGTAATTAGAATTTGTTTGAATTCATTCGTGAGTGATTCTTATTTTCAATTATGCAAAGATGGAAAAGACGGTTGGAATATAGACATATTATTTAATAATTGTAATTGATTTTTTAAACATTTTTTGTATTCTCAACTGTTTCAAAAGTAATGTTATAATTTGATCTATACTTGTAATATTTAATGTTATTCATTACTGAACTACTCAAATTTGTAAAATGAAAAAATTGTATAGATTGTAGGATGAATAGAAAATTTCAGTTTTTATGCAAGTGACCTGTCTCTAATTACAAGTAACATAATCCGTCGAATGAGATCTTGATTCGAAAGAGCGTCATGATCTGAGCGATCAACTGAAGTAAATCTTAATAAAAAGAAGCTCTCAGCGTGAGAAAAAAAAGAAGCAGGAAGCGGAGGAAGACTCTGAAGAGCATCCGCAAGTGAAAGGAGACGCAAACCTCGCAAAAGCGCCAAGGCGAGGTAAGAATTTTCAATAGTGCTCGCGAGAATGGACGATTAATAAAAAGTTTTTTAAAATATCAAGAAAAGGCAAGACGAAGATGAGTTCTCGTTTCCATTGGGGAGTGTCGCGACGAATATTATGCGTTAATAAGGCGGTACGGCTCATTTAACTGGTCCGTCCTCGTTAATTAAAAGAAGAGGTGAAGGATTTAGAAAATGTTGCCGCTCTTTATGTCTTCGCCTCATTTTTCTCCGCCTCTTGCTTCTTCTTATATATCTTCTCGGTGGCGAAGCGACGTGTCTGGCCATTAATTTTTCATTGAAAATTGCTCTTTATCCAATTTCTTGAGTCGTGTCTCATTAAACTTCAAGCGGATGAAAAAACTGTGGCGGCACATTATGCGTGTATACTATGGAGGAAATGGAAAGGGGGTTGCGTAAGTGAATGATATGAAACACGGGAGAGCGTGGGTGAGGGTTGAATGTAAAGAAATTGCGGTATAAAAAAAAGGGAGATAAAATTAAGAAAAATAATTAAATTTTAAATAAAAATGCGTTGCCTATATGTGGGTATATCGTTAAGAACGTACGTTACTCTTGGGCGTAATCAGGCCTGATGTACAAAAGACGACGAAGGAAACACTGAGCATTCTGGAAAAAGACACTTAAGGCATGCAATTTCATGGAAGGTTTTGTCGTCCCGCCGAATGCGCGACGCAAAGATTTGCGCTCTTTTCACTTGCGTTTATATCTTTAAATTCTATATATTCATCCTCAACATCGTCGAGTTTTTTTTATGTCTTCTACCTGCTTTTTAAATAAGTCTTCATTTAGTCTGACGATGTTTGCTGAAGGAAATTGTTATTCAATTTCATTTTCAAGCGGACAAAGGCCTGAAACATTTCTCAACCAAACCCGAAACTTATTTTAATTACTGAAAAAAAAATGTGCATTGAAAATTTGAATCGGATTTGGTTGGATTTTTAAATAGGGCAATGAAAGAGCGGACAAAACTGTTGACAAGAACGCAGAATGACACGAAACAATATGCAAGGATCTGATGACATTTAATTTAAACGTCAAATGAAATGTAAACTTGATTTTCAAACTTGATTTTCAAACTTGATTCTCAAACTTGATTCTCAACTTTAAACTTGTTCTTAAACTTTTTGGGTGATCCTACGTGCGTGACATAATCCTATTTTCACAAAGGCGTTCGTCAACTTCCTAAGTACATTTTTGACCATAGCTGTCACGCAATCGAACAAGTTTTTTCACTTTAGTGACCACAGTCTCTCAATTTGACAGGAAAAACGATTAGCTGTAACCTCACATTGTGAGTTTAATTTTATTATTAAATACTATGGTTAAAAAACGGAAACTTACTCTGAAATGAACTCTGAAACTTCGAAACTTTGTTTTCAATTCTTATTGTTAGGAATTTATGACTTATGTAACAGTGATGCGTCAGATCGACAATAAAATTAACTTACCTTTCAAATCAATCTGCGCTTTTGCGTCAAACAGATCTACTGATTACTTAAAATAAAATATTAGTATCGTTTATTCAATTGGGATTGAATCTTTCCTTTAAAGCATCATAAAAGATTTAATTATTGCTGATGATAGTGAAATGATTTTTTCAACTGCACTCGAGGGCAGATGAATGGAGTCAATTCTCTGACTACAAAAATCTCGGACTAATAAAAATGATACGATAATATCGTTATGGTCTACGTGAGGATGTGATAGGTTTCTAGAAATAAATGAAAGAAAGAACACAACGGAATTATTAAACCAAATAGTATACATTTCGTAGAATATAAAAGTGAAAATATATTAAAATGCATTTCTCATAGCTTAAGACGATTGTAATAATAATAATATTAATAATAATCATATAATAATAAAAATAATAGTCATCAATAAATATATAATATAACCAGAACACCTTGGCAGATAACAATATAATTAATAAGTAAGCAAGATAACGTAGCGATGTGCTGTGTGTTTTAAGTTTTGGTTATCGAACAATTATCGTTCACATATACGCGAGCAGTTTAAACCGAAATTATTATATCTTATTCAATTTTGCGGCTTTTAAACAATCCGAAATTTGGCAAAAGTTTCAAAAATTCTGCTTCGCAATCTTTTATACCGGTTTACGAAAAATCTGTTTTTCACGTCTGCTTTGTGTCCCTTCAGCATAGCGCAGTATTGACGCACAATTGCGTAAGAGCTATTTTATGCTAGTAAGCTATTGTAACGATTCTGTGCTGTAGTGATTTTTTTTGTCATTTAATCTAATTCCTATTACATAGTCTATGGATTATATGTAAAGAAAAAAAAGCTGTAAGTGTATGTAGTGTCTATTGACCATTTTCTGTGGCGCGCTACGATATCATGGAAACGAGAAGCGAAGGGTTTGTATGCTAATGCTTAAAAAAAAGAAATTTACGTGAACGAACATAAATAAAGAAAATTTTTTTTTTCAATTAAGATAATCTTTCGGAGTCTCTCTCTCTCTCTCTATCTCTCTCTTTCTTTGCCTTCTTCGATCTGTTCATTTTTTAAAAACTTTTTATCTTACTCCTTAGGTACTTTTAATTAACAGTTTGGTAACATCAGTCCAATAATAAAGATCAGTCCAATAGGTCGACTAATTAAACAACGAGACGAATCAGTCCAATTCAGTCCAATCGACGTGTTTATGCCGAGCTGTAGACGCGCGTCGTCTATTGTTAAATTCGATTTTTTTTTTCGTCTCACGAAAACACGCGCAAATTCAAATTCAGTCTTTTAAAATTAAGAAGTAACGGCCGCGTCGCCGTATCACAGAAGCCGATAATGCTTAATAATTCACTTTCGAGATCGACGAGCAAAATGCGAAACCGAGTCGACGAAAAACTTTCCAAAAGAACTTTTAGATTCGTCATTGAATTGTTATTGCAGTCGCAGAGAGTGTCGTGTAATTGTAGAGAAACACATACATAAGAGAGAACAGAAATCAAATATAAACTCTACTAACATAAAAATCATATTCTGCAATTAAATATTCCATTCGATTTATATTAATTTCATTAATAATTTATTATTCTCATAATATAGGCGCCGCCCAGCAACCGGGGTGGTGACAATTACTTTATTAATTCGCGTAATTAATTATTTGGCCATTTTTACAGTAGTCATCAAGTCAATTTCTTGGAAATAGTCTATATAGGTTTAAATATTATCAATATCAGTTCTTTCTTTGTCTTTGACTACTATAAAATTGTATCTCATTATATTCTCGTAATTTAAAGCTTCGTTCTTCATTTCCGTTCCGAACTTCCATCTAAGTTATATCCTCTTCTCATTTGTATATCGCGCTCCGACTCCCACTCGACATTCAAAATCATCTAAGGACAATAACCTATCATGCTAAATTTCAACATTTTACAGATGTCGAACAAAAATTAAATGGGATTTTCTTATATAGTACAGGCAATTGTTAAAAATAATCCTCTCAGACAATCAGAGAAATGGTTATATTTACGTTTTTCTTTTCTTTTTTTTTTTTAAGGAAACTATTGGTGACATCCAATTACTTAGACAAATTTATCACATTCAGGCTTTTAATTTAGTAACGTATAAATAAATAATATATTCAAATTTGTTAAAACAATAAAGAATAATTATTCCTTTTAAATATCTTCCACTTTTTTGTTCTCGATCCAATTTAAATCAATATTTAATGACTATAATAATTTATTATAATGACTATTTAAAACTTTGAAATTTTTCTTAAAAAAAAAGACAACAATATCGTCAAGAAATACGACGATATTGTCTTAATTTTAGAGACTTATAAAAATATAAATATTCTGAATGGGCAGTCTTTGCTTTTATAATGGCTAATAATTATACAACGAAAAATCGAATTCGTCAATTATCCTAAATTCTTTGGAAATGGTAGAAAAAATTCTTTTCTAAAATACTAAATTAAATTACGAGTAATTTAAATTCAAAATTCTATATTACGGCCTTACAATTTAGAGATTTAGAACTAGTGCCAGGCGCTTTTCAAATATCCAAAACTTGGTTGATCAACCAAAAAAATGTTATTCTAATCGAAAAATCCAAACAGATTAATTTTATAGTTTGCAACACTGTAGTTCATTATTGATTTTTCGATTAAAATTGACAAGATAAAACGTCTTGCACTATTTATAACTTAATTTAGAATTCAACATCTCTCACTATTTATTCTAATTCCCTATTCACAACCAATAGTCCCTTTTTCAAACAAGATGACATCAATCAAGATTACTTTTATCTTAATTCATCTTTTACTTCAAAATGACAAATTAAGTCTAAATGATAAGCAAAAGATGATAACCATTTCCCTAATGACGTTCTCGATCATAGCACAATATCCTCTAAGTTTGGAGTATCGCGTAGGAGTCGAGACGATTAATTGAACATATTCTAAATTATTCTATCATAGCCTATCTATAAACGTGTGTCTGTATACGTGTGTGGATTTCATGTGGCGAATTATATCGGCATACTGTAAAATATAGTATATGTATATCATATATATGTAATTTTATGTCGTTCGTGGGCTGTTTGCGTCAGCGTTACTACGATTAGTTGATACGACGGGACCTAGCCTGCCTAATAAGTTCATTCTTCAGGGTCGGGCAAAACCTTCTTGATCTATTATTTTCTTCACTACTAATTCTATACATGTGTCTGCGTCCTTTATATACAGTCTCGCGATGAAAAGGAGTAGAAATCGAAAAGAAATTCGCAAAAATGTTCAAATTGAGCTCACATTTTGAAAAAACCGATACAATTTGGAAAAATACGATTTTTACAAAGTTCAATCAACTCGATGAGAAAACAACGTGATCAAAGAAAAAAAGACTTGATTATCAAGAAGGCTTTGTTTTTCACGTGGCTTATCAAAGTTCTACTAAAATATACGTATATTGTATGTAGTGGGCTATATGCATATGTAGCTATTATTATTTACTTAGTACATAGTAATCTGTCAGTGTCAATGGACCGTGGCTGTCAATTTTCATTTCCAGCAAAACTGGCAAACTTTGCTCTTCGGGTGCGAAGTGCTTTTTGTGGCATAAAATCGGAAGAGGGTGAATGGAGCAATGGAAATGGCATAGGTGAGAGGGTGGAAAAAGGGACGATGGAAAAAATTGATATTGAGTATTGTTGTTCAGACTTGGGAAAAGTGGAAAATGCTAAAAACGTAACGCTAACGATATTTAAAATATAACGAGTGCCGTTACATCAAGGTACTTTTGTAAAGCTATGTTTACACCGTTCAAAAAAACGCCCCCTAATGCAAAGGTACCCCGTTAAAGCATTTTATCTGGAATGAATATATTAAGATAAAATATATTATTATTTAATTGTTTCTTCGATCGTGAGCTCTCACTAAGAGACAACTCAACTTCCAGTGTGAAAAATTATTTGAGAAGATTTCAAGAATTGCGAAGAGTTGTCTCTTTGGCAGATCCTGCACTTTTAAAAAATCTTTCTACTTTTTAAGTCTGAAACGATAAAAATTCTCGAGTCTTGTAGTTCATTAGTGTTCGTACAGTCTTGTAATATTACATGTTTTTTTCATCCTAAAAGTTAGTTGGACGATGGCGTCTTTGACGCCTGGAAGTTTTTTCCTTCATTTCTCACCTTAATAGACCCTAACTAATTATAGTTCGCGATCAAAAGCCGCGTTTCCAACTTGGCTATTCGTAGCACCGCTTCGAATCAGTGTACGCACTATACGCTTAACAATAATAATAATAATAATAATAGTAAAAATAATCGCTCATTTAATAAAAAAAAAAAAAAAAATGAGTCGAACCTAACGGGCAAGAAAAATTCCGTCTTTTCCTATTTCCTTCCACCATTTCTAAGACGTACCTCGCGCGTAGAAAATTTACGAGTCTTTGTTCTACGAGACGTTTCTGGGGAAACGTCTTAGAATTAATAATAATCACTAATCACCAGAAAATTTCGCCTAATCGTAACAACGGATAAAATTCTTATAACAGGCGTATCGTAAGCTGGTCCAGCCTTTTTCACACTTTTTTCTGGTTTACAGATCGCTTTTGAAAAGTCTTCGGTCTTGCACATTTTTACCACACTTGGAAGCACTGTGTTTCTTCACGGAATTTTATAAAACTATCGCAAGACAATCGCCGCAGACGAGTCGGAATCGAAAAGATCGTTTATTATCGGGAACAAAATATTGCTAAAGTTTTTAATTTGTAAAATATTATTGTAAGGTATAAATTTTTCTAAACGATAAATATAGAAAATAAAAGAAAAAATATGAATAAAATATTGCATACGTGGAGTGCATTTTTTCTAAAAAGGATGTCTTGAAACATAAATTTAGTGGGCCTGAAAAAATATTTTCGAGATGAAAATATGCTTTTATGTATGTTAGATAAATTAAAACAGATGTTCGAGTTATTTTCAAATCGCATGTAAGAAAAATTCCGTCTGATATTTTCTAGATCTTTTTTTCCACATCAAAAGATCTGGTTATTTCTGGATAAATGCAGTTTTTATCTTAGAGATGCGCATGTGAAAGTGTGTCTTATATTTAAGGCAAGATTTTTGCATAGCTTAATTTTTTATCAAAGTTTTGATTGATGAGAAATTTGTATACTTGTCTGCGAATTAAAAAGAGCTACTAGTGGAATTTACATATATGAAAATTTTGAAATGGTTTCATTTCCCTGAATTGGAAAAAGGAAATAATTTTTAAAATCTACTTTTCAATATCTTATAGCATTTTAAATTTCCCTGATCACTTTTCTCAATTTTTTAAATCAATCATGAGCCCAGAATGTTTTTTTTTTTTGTATAAGTGATGTTATTCTAGAATGAAAAAAATATATATATCTTTGTAATAGTCAAAACAATTGTTGATCTCCCTCAAGATAAAAAATTTGTTCAGTCTATCAAAAAATATCCATTTTTTTCATAAAAAGAAAACATTTGGTTTAAAAAAGTTTACAAATCAGTCAGGGAAGACCACTTCTTTGCTTTAAAGAATCACTAAAATTATCTATAAAAATCAACAATATCTCTTAGTTTCTCAACAAGAAAAGAAACCCAGTCTAATATCTTAATTTAAATAAAAAATAAAGCTTCTTTTCTGTTCCCTATTTGACTTCTTTCTTATTTACAAGTATTAAATTGATTCAAAGCACCAATTTGGAATTGCACTCTAATAAAACAAAAAAATGTTTAAAAACTCGATATCTACATGTAAGGCAACTGTACACACTACCTAACTAATAGATCTAATTTTAAAATATATCTTTTAATCACATCTAAAAATCTGTTAAAAATACATCTTTAAAAAGGTTTTCAAAAGATTTAAGAAAGATTTTAAAAAGATTAGCAATACTTTGAAAGCGAGTATTAAATTATAAATTATCACAAAGACACTGGTTGTTATAAAGTTTTTTTTTTTTTTTTTTTTTTTAATGATTTTCGAATCCGACAAGTCCGCGACTGAAGACAGCCCTGCCTTTCCTAACAGCTACTTAACGAACAAGCCTCTAAGCTCGATAATCATTCGCGATCCAACCCTGATGGGCAACGCAATTGACGAGATTCAAATTTATCTCAAATGTATCTCAAATGTATCTCGTCAATCGCGTTTTCACGGCAAACTCTATTTTTGCCTACGATGATAGATGCTCTTGTGATTGTTGAGGCTGTTCAGAGTTCTGAACACTTTGTGACAGAGTGCACAGACCGCGCTATTCAGAGGCTGAAAGTGTTGCTGCTCTTTGTGTCGCTTCAACGTCAACTTTGTCGACAAAGTCTTCCCACAAACGTCGCATGTGTAACACACACCGGGTGGCAAAAGACTGCCATGCAACGGATGGGAAAGACGCATCGCTAGGATCGCTGAAGGCGGACCTTGAGAGGCGCAAGAAAATAGTTAAGTAGAAAAGAATTAGAAAATTGTAAGACAAGATAGAAAAAAAATAGAAGAGAATAGAAAACATAGAAAAGAATAGAAAAACATAGAAGAGGATAGAAAAAAAAATAGAAAATAATAGAAATGAATATAGAAGAATGGAAAAGAATGGAACAGAATAAGAGCGAAAGTGAGTAAGAATGATGGATAGAATCGACGGTACGCGAATCGTAAAAGTACAAAAAAAATATATATAAATTGACATTGTTGTTAAAGCAAAGACCAACCAAGCACCGTTACATGTACGTTTTCCCAATTAAATAAGATATGTTTGTTTCCGTTACGAACCAATATTGCGGCGGAGAGGAGACAACGGAGAGTTCCACGTGTGGATGGACCCCCAGCACAAATCCGTTCGTGAAGGTAGGTAGTAGTAGAGGTACACACAGAACAATGACGAACCAGAGCACGTATAGCCGAGCGAGACCGGGACCGGGAACAAACAAGAACAAAGATACGGCTGCCATTAATATTGTGGACACATTAGTACGATGCTGGTATTTTCTATAGACAGAGGGGGTGCTGTGAGGGTGTGGGCTGTGGAGGGTGGCATTTTGTCTACGGTACAAGAAGAGGGCTTATCTTCATTCTGAGACTAGGGCTAGTTTTTTTCTATTCTTTTATACCAACTCTTCACTAACAGGTCAAAGAGTTGTGTCTTAATATGAGAGTAAGGCTCGGGGCTCTGGTTTGTCATTGATCATGGTAATGTGACTCGTCTTGCCGAAACTACTACGCGCTACCGATCATTAATTTTCATTCTTTAATTCTTAATTTTTCTTAATTTTTGTTGTTTTTTTTTTGTTTTTTTTTTTCAAATTTTTCCTACGTATAACAAGCTTCTGTTGTATTCTGAGACCTCGAGAGAAGCTAAAGGCGATGGCATTCAAGTTATTCAAGTTCCAATAACCTAAGGCATAACGCATCATTTCTACAATTAAAAATGATCCACTTCAGCTTGCAAATAAAACGAGCTGAAGGATGAGAATGTAATGAAAATGACGCCAAAGTGGATCATGATTAATAAGTTTGAACAGTACACAGAACAAGAAATGGAAAAGAAAAAAGAAACTGAGAGTGTTTTGATTTACCGATTGGATCAAAATCTTCGTGGAGTAAACTCTTGATGATGTAGCGTTGCTCTCTCCGGATTGAATGGATTTTAGAAAAGTTTGCAAGTTGGATTCCAGTGCGATTGGCTGATTAGTGCGTTATGCCTTAGGAGTATGTAACTGTCGATCCTCTTTTTGAATATTCGTCATCTTTCACATATTCCTCATTTTTTTAAATATTCTCCGTATTTGTACATATTCTCCGTCTTTTAAAATATTTTTGATCTTTCTCAATATTCTTTAGATTTTTAAATATTCGTCTTTTTGAATATTCAAAATTTTTCAATACTCTTGTTCTCTTTTGGAATATTCTTGTTTGTCCTCGAAATCCTCCTTTTCCGGAACTTGTATTTCCTTATCCCTGCCTCTCATTGTCAGCAATGCCCTCTCTCTCGTGCGGTTCAGAATACAACAGGTGTCGTTATACGTGGAACGCAGTGCAGGATCAGAATAGACGAAAACTTAATAGTCCAGTTGTCAATAACACTTATGTCTGCACTAAAAGGGTTTAAAAGGCCGAGGAATGACCCCTGATTATGGATATCCAGAGTACTTTTTAAAGATTACAACAAATTTGATATTATTGCAAGATTAGATCTCCAAATAATTTCAGACAATAAAAAAATTCTTCATAAGCGGCTTCATACACCACACGATTACATTCGCAAAAATTCCTGATTACTCTTTTCTTCAAAACAATTTTTAAATACACATTGTTTTTGTAAAGTCTTTCCTTTTTCGATTGATACAAAAAAGAGCCTAGTAACAAATTAAATTCTGCAATGAACATGTATGAGATACAGAAAAATTGTATTTTGTGCATGTCAAGGTTCAGGAAATAAAATTGGTAAAGGAGTCTTTCAAAATTTGTAATCATATCGAGGTCAGAAAAGTCCAAAATGAAGTTTTCAAAAAAGCACTCGGGATATTCATGATCAAGGGATATTCTTGACTTTTCTCAACCTTTTAAATCCACGGTACCTTCTGGTCCTTTCAGTGCATAAAGCAGTGTTATTGGCAACTGAACTGTAAAAAGGGGGACAATTTTAAATCAAATCTACAAATCAAGTTTTTTGGTACATTTTATAACATACCATTCTCAATGCTTCCCCGGGCGTATGGAAGAATCTAATCAGGAAATTTAATTTCCTTTACAAATTTGTATGGTTTTGACACAAATAGAGAAAAATGCAACAAATGTGTTTAAATTCTAATTCAAGGATTTCTTTTAAAATCAAATTCATAATTTTAATAAAAATCTTGCTCTTTAATTTACGTTTCAGAAATCCTTCAATTAATAACTCAAGTATTGTTTTTCAATATATAGTAGCTTGTAATATATACAAATTTGAAATAAGAATCTAAAAAGGGGACAATCGGACATGATGGCCACAAAATCTCACAATAGAATTATATCAATTGTTCAGGTTTCTCAGTTTTTGAATCTTTAAACTTTTGCTGTTATTGGCAATCGTTTGAATCAACATTTTTTTTTCATTTTCTGAGAAATCTGTTTGACTGATTTATTTTAATTTTCTATCTACAGATACTTACATAGTTTGTATCCTTTATAGGGTTGCCGCATTAAAGGTTGAAAATGAAGGTCATTGGGAGCTAAAGAATAGGACAAAAATAAAAAGCTTATTACCAAAAAGTAAGATAGTGTAAGGATATAAAAAAATGTTTTGTTAAGAATAAAATCCTATTACACACTTATTAATTAGTAAAATGAAGCAGTTTATTCTTCGCGTTATTCAATCTTGAAATTATAAGTAACTTTTCTAAAAAGAAAATAAATCTATAAAATTTAGAAAGAAATTCAGTGTTTTCTATTTTTATTATTAGAATTCATGCTGACATTTTAATATCAGTTGAAATTGTAAATCTATTTTAGAAATGAACTGAATTTCTTTTTAGCTTTTAAAAATAAAAAATCTATTAAAATTATTTACAATCTTTCGTCCAATCTAATAATAACAATACATTTTTTTAAATAGATATAAACTTGTTAAGATTTGTGGCCAACATGTCAAATATCTCAAAGAGACCTTAAAATAGTAAAAATTCAGGACTGTTTTGCTGATGGAAAATCACTCTTCATGATGATTTGTATAAAATTTCTGAAAAAGAATGTTTCTTATACCTACTTGTCCTTAGAGTTGTAAAAAATTTGGCATCCTCTAAATTATATCTAAAATATCTTCGATACAAGAATTTATTTAACTAAAATAAGAGCAGAATATATTTTCAAATTTCTGAAACGAAAGCTTTTTATTGAATATTATCTTATGTACAATGTACACGCAAGATATAAATATAAGACTCTAAACAGAAATGCAATTTTATTTAGTTTAGAGTCTGAAATATCTTGCTATTAAAATGAAAAATATTTTTTGTTATACTTTAACGAAGTGTTTGTTAAACTTCAACGTGTCGTCTCAAATGAAAGTTTACGCGAAACTCACATCAAATATGCAAATGTTTTCATGTGGTGTAAAAAGCGTGCTTGATATATCAACAATGACTCACTTCACAAAACATTACGTATTTTATGCGCAAATTCGCGAAGTTAACAAAAAATAAAACGAAAAAGATCAAATGAATAATAAAATTTATTATGTTAAAATGTTTCAGAATTGTCTCCTAGTAATGTTTTTAGATTCGGAATAACAAAAAGACGCACAGGGAGGCTGAATTTATGGCGTAAAAAAGAAACGTTTATTCATAAATAATGAGAACAACGAGCGTGAATACATAATTTAAGTCAAAAAATGGAGAAGCAATACCCTGAACCTCTAAGAACGAAGATTAGTAAAATCGGGCGTTAATATAATTTACATTTTACGTCATAATTCGCACGAATTCTCATTATTCTGCGATCCCGATGATGTGCCTAGACACTCGATCTACTCTGAATATAAATAAAATTTCTAGAACAAGCCTAACAAATAGAAAAATCAAAATATGTATCACAATCGACAAATCTTAATTTAGTTTTGTTTTCGCAAAAATCACAGTGTCACAAAACTTTCCGTCTATGATAATCGAGTGGCTTAAGTTGAATAATTCATCCTTTTCATAAAAACATCCTCTATAAAGCCTCTACGCCTGGAAACAACGTATCGTGTTCCAGCAATAAAATATGAAAATTCAACCTATACTGGTCGTTAACAAAATCGTAGAGGAATATCGCCATAAAATAAATTAAGCGAAACTAACAAAAGTCGAGACCTAGAAACTAATAGAAAAAAAATTGCCATAAACGCTTTTTTTGAAAATGTATTTCAAATAGCACCATTCGAAAAGTTCTAGTTTTCCTTCAACGTTATCGATACCTTATTTCTGATAAATATATAGAAAATCGAGAGACCATTTATTCAATTTAAAAATAATTGTCTTGTAACAATTACGTATGAAAAAACTAACCGATGCGGGAAACCTACAATGACGTACAATTCAGTAACGTAAGATACAGAGTTTGTAAGCTACTATTATAGTTACATAATTTAATATACCTTAAATAATTGGATTAATGTAATTTTAAGTCTCAGTCGTTTGTACTGCTGCAATACTCGAGAGTAACATTATTAACCTTGAAATTCGCATTCGAACTTTGCTCCGGATTCTCGTATCTTTACAAACTATAAACACAATAACAATCAACGAACAATCTCCTGACATAGCAGCCTTTGCAGGCACTGATTTCATCTCATTCTAAAACAGTTCTTTTCAGCTACTTTATCGTCTGAACATTTTTGTATTTACAGAAAGAAAGGTAATCTTTATACTTAGTCATTAAATAATTGAACTTTCATTTTAATCAGGACACTCTGTTTACGCACAGCATTAATCTTATAAGCCATGCAACTTCTATGTACTTCATATAGATATTATATTACAGATTATTAAAAAAAAATGTATATTTAAATCAAAATCTGGAACATAGCCACTCTAGTAATATTTTTTTCTTAACGAGGAGATTTATTGTAAATTTAAAATTAAAATAATACACGAAGTTATGTAAAAAGTGAGTATAAATATTAGTGTGTAACAAAGTTATTACAGAAAGTATTGAATTTAAAAAGTAATTGTATAGTCCGATGACTTTATGATGCGGTACTTTTTGGAAAATTCTTTATTGTCCTAATTAAAATAGAGGTGGGGTTGTACGGAAAATTATAGTACTTCAGTAGCAGAAAATAAAAAAAAGCTACTCCAAAAAAATAAACTTGAATAAAAGTCTAAAAATTAACCAAAACTTTAAATTACTATAATTGCACCACATTGGCTAACTTTTTTTTACAGCAGTGTCTATTCGTACCGAAGTGCCATGCATTTGGCATGAGTATAGATTTAACTATAGTTTTCTCAAAAAATGTTCAAACGCGCAAATTGAGAATCTTTTAAAATTGAAAATACATAACGAAAAACATTTGTCATGTCGAAGAAAAATTTCAAGTCTTCGAAGAACTCAAAAAAATATACATACGGTCCCCACAGAAAACTTATCTAAAATAAAAAAAAAACCATATAAAAAATTTACAAAAACCCTGGAAGACGACTTTTCTCAACTTTCAATGATGATAGATTTTCAACAATCTTTAATTCTTTTCTGGAAGAAATGGAGGGAGAAGATATACTATTGAATTACTATTTAAAATGAACATTAAAATAATTTTCAATGAAGAATGAAGACGCGAAAAGTCACTCTTCTTCAGTATTAAAAAAATCCTTTAAAATTTAATAAATTACCAAAGAAATTTATCACCCACTTAGTCAAGATCCCAAAAATCTATGTCCTCTAGAATAATTATTTACATATCACGTTACTCAAGCCGTTGGTTGCGATACCATGAACAATCAAGGTACTATTCCACTTGACCTTGAACAATGAACACGCTCTCTCACTTAACTCCCAACCTTAACTTCGGGAAAGTTCACTTTGGCACGACATTCTTCTTTAATCTACTTCGAGTCGTAATTATTCAGTAATTGGAAAACCACGTAAAAAACATGATTGGAACCAAGGTTATCAATCATTTCGGAACTCATCCATGAGGACTGCGGAATCGGCCTCATCCTAAGCGCGGATGTTGCTGGTGCTGAGAATAAGGTCGGTCCGACTGGTCCCGTTGTTGCTCTCTTTGTTGTTGTCTCAGCTCCTCTTCTTCCCTTCGTTGTTGCTCGTTCTTGCTGTGTTGTCGATGATAGATGCTCTTATGGTTCCGGAGGCTGTTGAGGCTGGAGTAAACCCTCTTGCAGATGTTACAGATCGGTTCCTTGCTGGGCCTGGTGTGCACGTTCTGTATATGCCGCTTCAACCGCGTTAAGGAAGTCAGGTTTTTGTTGCAAGGCTCGCATCGAAACTCATCGGTCGTGCTGCTGCCGGCCAACAGACCTGGCGGCAGAACCAGACACAGGGTTACTTTTGTTTTTGTTCACGTCTCGAATCTTTAAGCATCTTCAAATTGACGCTTTTTTCACAATTTTTCAGAATTTTTCATATTATCTCATCATATTATCTCATCATATTAGTTCATCTTATTATCTCATCTCAATAATCATCTTATCTCAATCCCATCTCATTCAATAACACCTTTAAACCGTGTGCCTTAGTCACTTTGCCACCGTCACCCGACAAGCCGTGCCCGAATTTGTGCTTTCGATTTTTTTTTAAATTTCGCTTGGTTAAACCATACACCTCGCTTCTTTTTGACCACGCAGATGTTCCACTCTTTCCCTTCACAAAACTTTCTTCAGTTAATTTTTCTCTTTATCAATTCATATTTAAAGTTTTACTACACATAGTGATGCTACTTTAATTAACTGTGTGATGTAGAGCCCGGGTGGGCAATGATTGAAAGTGATAAAAAAAGGAAATCATGGATAAAGAGAGAAAGAAAACTTTGAGAAAGATTTTAGAGGGTCAGAAGCATCTTTACAACGGAACGTATTAATTTACGGGCTTAGTTCATATATAGGAGCACAAGCAATCCAAGATTCCAGCGATCTTTTGAGAGCGATGACGTTAGTTTTCAGGTCAAAGGCACCAGATGGATCCATGTTGATGCATATTATTTACAGCAGGAGATAGTAGTGCAGACTTGTACGTATATGTAGATTTATAAATATTTACAGGTGTGATGTGTTTCAATGGACTGATGCGATGAACAAGGCGGAGGTTCTGCGATCAGCAGAGACTTAAATGATTAGAAAGTCCCTATCCAATGTGATATAAATCAAGGAATGCATTTTCTCAACTTTACAGTTTATTTTTTATTTTATGGTAATACAACATCATACAAGTTTGAATCCAAAGAAAAAATTGCATTTGGAGATGACTAGGTTACACCAATGAAAGTTAGCATTTTAATCAATCATAGAACTTTAATCAATCATAGGATTTTTAATCAAACTTAGGATTTGTAATCAAACATAGGGTTTTTAATAAAATATATGATTTTTAATGCAAACAGATCAGCAAATCTCAAGAGGAAGATGAACTTAGGATATTATTTCTGATGAATAAAAAATGAGACTCTTGGTTAATTCCTAACGTAAATGCATTTCAATAAATTATCTCACTAACTGCCTCTGAGAAATCGAGCAGATTGTTACATAATTAATCTCACTTTTCTGTTAAAGCGTAAAAAAACACAGTCGGGTATACGATCATGAATTGTGCATGAGGGAATAAGAGTTACTACATGAGATAAAGAATTACCCTGCTGCTAACTATGGTAACCATTTTGATAGTTGAAAGAAATAAAATTGAATACGTAAAAAATTTCGTTTAATACGCGTAAGAAACTTTAGTAAGGGTGTTATATTTCAATAATGATCCTCGAATGGCGAGAGGGTGAAATTAAATGTTCGAGTGGTTGTAAATAATTTTCGACTGAATGCCTCTCGTTGTGCGCTCTCGATATTTAAAACTGCGCCCCATTGTGCTCAACGTGCTTAACGGTTCGGAATCCCATTTTAAATGAGTGCGGAAAATGATACTCGATTTTGCTTTTTCGTTAATCCAACTACCGTTCAAACAATGAATACCCATTTGTTATGTGAGTTACATATCATTCGCACAATGTAGCCGATATTTAATCCCACTGATTGAAAGCGATTTTACAAAGAATTTCTGATGTTACGATTTTATATCACCCATTTCCTCTCGAATATTCTTTTTTCGGGTAACAGTCATTAAAACTTGATTATATGATTGTATTCGAAAACGGAAATGTAAATTTGAATTTCAACTGAAAGACAATTCTTTAATTTACTCCATTGTTTCTCATGCACAATGAATGCTCATTAATACAATTAACAAATTTAGCACTAGACTATACCCACATTAGAGTTCTAAGAAGTTCTTTTTTTTCCTGCATAATCTGCATAATCTGCATTCAGTGAAATTTGCTCGTAATTCCAAAATTCACGCGGATTGATCTAAACATAACGATAATTTCTCGATAACTCGCTCTTTAAAATCTAATGAAATTTTTAGTTTCATTTAAATTCAGTCGCGTTTATATTTCAATTTCGATTCAATTCACAAGTAATCACTCTAAAGCATATAATCAATTAAAAACATTTGAAAAAATCTCGTAACATTCTCAATTTTCTGAATATTCCCCAATTCCAAATTCTTTTAAATGCAAATAGAATAATTAGAACTCTAATCTAGATTTATTTAGACTGCTCCCCAGTTCCTCTACATCAATAAGTAATTTCCATCTGTCCTTCCATATCCTTCCGTTCTTTCTTGGCATGATACTGGCTTTTATGGCTAACCAAGCTATTCCTGGACTTGTAACTTCTGCCACACTGATCACAAGACAATGCCTGAGGTACATAGAAGTGTGTATCAGCCAGATGTCTCTGTAATGACCATGCCCTTGAAAAATGCTTCTGGCAAAAGCTGCAGTAAGTTCCGCTCGTCGGTCGAGTTGAAATCTTCGAGTCCTGTTGTTCAATTGATCTTCGATTGAAATCCCGAACTCTCTCCGTTGAATGGGAGTTGCCTCTTTGAAATCGAAGTTCAGAAAACTGCGATGCGTCCTGGCTTGTCTCATGACTTCGTTGCAACCTTTCCAAATCGTTCTCCAATATACAAGATTCCAAATCCTCAACGCAGTCCATTTTTGGTGACATCGGTTCGGATTTGAGGACAATTTGCATCTGGTTGTTCATGTCGTCTAAGAGGTCGATTATTGGCAGCTCCTGATGATTATCTTGGTGACTTTGAGCCTCTATCTCGCCATTGGGTTGACTAGCTGGTGTACTTTGGTTTGAACTCGTTTGCTGACCTTCTTGCTGGTTCTCACAGGTGGTGGTTGTGGCGGACTGCCAACCCCCGTCCTCCTCGGCGACCTCCTGGTCTGCAACCAAAGAGGAGGGGGCTGAGTCCAACTGTGCTCGCAATTATACGCTGACGCGCAATACAAGCGCAATTTTATCCGCAGTTAGTAAGCCTAGAACATGCTTCATTGCTTCACATTCAGTCTTTCACTCTCGATTACAAGATAGCAAATTACATATACAATCACGCCGCCAATCTCAATATTCTTTATCTTCCCTATACTAGTCTATTGTGTTAAAATTTCCCCTCAAGTTTCTACCAAGGAGCAACTAAATTCTGGACCCTCGAAATTTTTTGTATCGCCCCTCGATTACGGAGAATTCACGAGTTTTGAGACCGGTTTAAAAGACTTGAATTTAGACCCCTATTCACGGTTATTCTAATTCTTGACCCTGGAACTTTCATGCTAGCTATACTTCCTGGGGTGATTTGAATCTTGGTATAATTGGGATGATTATCTTCAGATTTTTGAGAAGATGTCTTTAATAAATCGATTAGACATTTTCAAATTTTCAATTGAAAGAACTTGATCATTTACTTCTTTTTTAATTCCTAATAAGACCTTTAAACTTTTCCTACACATATCTTTACAAAAAAGAACTACTCTTCAAAACCTCCATATTTGTGTATTATTTATTAATATTTTACTCTCTAAATCTGAATGAGTGGGAAATTAACAAGAAATGCTTACTAAAGCAATTGGTAAACGACTTCACTCTACTTTAATTAGTAGTTTTCTACTAATTCATATTTAAAGAGTAATTAATCATTTAATTGACACGAGACGTGACACTTCCCCTCGTAATTCGATCAAGGGCCGGAAATATGATGATCGAGCTTTAGGTAGGAGGAGTCACGTCCAGGAACCGTAATTAAATATTAATACATGATATCTTAACAACATGACTCGAACCAAAGCACGAAAACATCTAATCTAAAAAAAGTAATCCTCCTAAAACTCTTCCTAATGACTAAATTAAGCTTAACTGACATAAATTTCAATCCTGTCCGGTAATTTAGCCCACTTAGTAGCCAAAATCCTATTGCAAATTAGGTATGCTTAAAAGAAAATTAGGAGCAGTTAGGACTGTAACTGACCACGGTACTCCCTTTGGATATGAAAGTAATCCCTGACCACAGGGTCGACAGGGGAAAGATTGTGGGAAGGTCGGGAGGGTAAAGAAGCTGGAAGCTGGAAGTTGGAACTTGGAAGCGATGACAGGACATGGATGTACATAAAAGGCCTATAACACTCATAGGGATAGGATGTCAATATACAGGCCTGAGGCTTTATAGAAGCGATGGCAGTGGTTCTTTGCAGGATTTTACCCGGTCGGTTACCCTAGCAACGCACCCCGCTCTAAACCCTCGATGGTGTGCTATAAGAGGGAGGGATACCTAGGATGCATATTATTCTTAATAACCCCGCTTGCCCGTAGGGCTGTATTATGACTGATGTTGATTCTGAGCTTGGAACCTCGTGACGATCGATAGGCCAACTCGCGAACAGGGAGAAAAATATGAGTGGCTTCCGGATTGGTTACTCAACTCTTAGGTACCCAACGTTCTCAACTTTCCAATAGTATAGGTGATAGAACTCAAGAACTTCCAGGATCTTTAACCCCATCCCTCCAATTTTCCCAGGGACGTTAATAAAGCCCCTCTTCTAAGATGGAGATTAGATGATACTCTCGTCAAAAGAGGGTATTTCTCTCTCTATATAATTCCAACCGCCCCGAGCAAATATCCGAACTTTGAATTTGCTAGATACCAGAAAAGAATTGAAATGAAAATAGAAGAAATAGTTTTGGTAATTTAGAGAATTCTTGAGGGGATAACCGCTCTTGAAATCTGGTCTACATGTCTTTGTGAATGCTAAAGAATTGAAAAGATTTTAAAAGATATCAAATCTTTGAAATCTCTTTAGGCCTTGAAATTTAAAGTCGAGTGATCGACCCCAGAAACTATTATAATCAATAAATTATTTCAAAGTACGCTTGAGGTAATATTACTTGTAAATGGTAACATATCGAACACTGAATTTCTACTTTATCAACTAAAGATTAGAGATCCTTGAAATTATATATGGTTCCGAGATTTAAAAAAGTCAATTTTCAATAGAGCTTTAAATAGTATTAAATAATCCAGTTAAAGATTAGATTGGATTTAATTGATAAGACTTTTAGTTAATCGACTGTGGATTGTGACAACTACTGGAATGAACCCGAACCTGGGTGCATTGTCTTAGGTTCTGGATTATAATTGTGGTATGATTCACTTCATAAAAACTTCGTGAAGTTATTTATCACACAGAATCTCTGATTAAGCAAAGATGTTCAGATGGTTTAGGTAGCATGAAACACTAAATCATTCATTCTTTTATTTGCGAGTCGGACTATTGCGCAGTTTTCGAGGTCATCTCAAGTTCATCATCGATAATAGCGCACAGACGAAAACAAGTGCTAGACCTGGACAAATTGACGACATTCTCATACCGTAGATAAAACCGGCTCTTAGATTCAAAAATCAACTCTCTAAAGTGAAATTGGAATTTAAAAAATGGAAAATGAAATGTAATAATGAAATAGAAATACAAATAAATGATCTTCGCAACGATTAAACTGCCACCTTTGGATACTGTATCGAGATAATAGAACAAACAAGTCACCAGCTGTGGATACAAAAGACGAATGGAATTAAAAACTTTCAAGAAGCTTAACTTCTATTCGTCGCAACACACGACACCACAAATTTAAGATTAATTTTCAAGCTACAATGCGTCGATAAAATCCTCTGAATTCAAATTACGTCACCTTCAAGCTCTATCAATCCCCAGAGAGTTGACAACAAGTTCTCGAAAATTTGAAACTATATCTCCTCTCCTTATCTAATATTATCAATATTAGAAAAAGACCTTGTTGAGTTCTTTGTGTCGAGTGCATCTGATAAAATGTTTATCGGATAAAAGTCTAGATAAAAATCGAATATGCATTGGGCAATGTGCAATATTTTGCGAAGTTTTCTTTCTAATTTTGGCAGTAGATTGCCAGGAACGATAAACAAAATCAGATACTCTGTATCAATAATTTATTAAAGCATTTCAATAACACTATCGATACTGGCCATCAGTTTCTCTCAATCCTTCATTAGATTTAAAAATGGAATAGAAGATCCTTGATTGCGGAAGATATGAAGAGAACTTCATTTTGGGACCATCATGCATAATCCAGTTCTCTCAAATTGGAACCTTCAATCAAGTTAATTAGAACGAAAGAAAAGAGGGAAAAGGAAATCAGCATCTGTGCTGAAAGATAGACTAATTCCATAAAATTGGTTTGTTTCTCCCTCTACTTTAAGCCCTCTAGGAAGTATAAGCCCAATCAGGATTAAGAAAAGTGAGGCCAATAAACTGTCATTCGTATTCAAAGGAACAAGTGACAAAATCAAAAATTGCATTGAATTGAATCTGCAGAAATCCGACCAGCGGAAGCATCGTATAAAATATTTAAAATTCGGAAGCGTATAATTGTGATGATACCCAGAGTTTGGAGGATGCGTCGCGGAGTAAATATTTGCCCGAAGCCGTTGCATCAGGAGGCTGCAGTGCGGCCTCTGAATCTCTGATATAGCACAGAAAAGTAGTTTGCTCAGTTCTGTACCGCTATTTTTACGCGGTTGGATTTTACAACAGGTTATATTCTTTGCGAGTGGCGTTTCGTGGAAAGAGAAAAAAAAGAAATGAAAAAAAAATGAGACGCAAGACGAGAAAAGACAGAAGACACAAGGAAAAAAGAGTCCAGTCTACTAGCGCAGCTCTTTTTGACAACAATTCCACCCCCTCTTTCTTTTTTATCAACAAAACAGAGCTAAGAATACGCTAAGAAGAAAGACTTTCTTTCTGCCAGTTTTCCCTTGTCTCCCAACACCCAAATGTCTTCTTTTTTCTTCCGACAATATTTTAGATCAGATTTTATTGCTCTAGACTTGATAAATATTTTATCCAAAAGTGTGTTGTGCTAAATTTCGTTATTATATGCAAACAAAAGGGAAGAAAAAGAGGTAAACAAAAACTAACTTGAAGGTTGCTAATTAGATTTTTTATCTCCTTCTTCAATTTGGATTATATTTGTCATTTTTATCAATAGAGAAATGATACAACAGAACTCTCGACTAAAATACAAAAGAATCTTGAACAACAATGCATATAATTAAAGTGAGACTAGCTATCGAATTACTAATCAGGAAATGAATGTATCTTCAGAGCGAAGATAATAAAAGAAAAGATTCTGCTTAATATTAATTAACACTATCTGTCTTTTCTGGGGCAAGAGATGAAGAAAAAAGTAAGATTCCTAGAATGCAATTACACTATAGAGAAGATGACAAATGGATTCATGTACTTTCCATCATCTTCTTTGCCTTCTTTCCTTTTTTTCAATCTCATTCCATGTATATCAGCCGTTATTGTTTTTTGCGTAATGACATTATGCATTACGGAAGATAAAAAGAGAGAATACATATAATATTTATTGAGGAGAGAAAGACCCATTAGAGGAGAAGAGTCGGTCGAGTGTGTATTTCTGCCAGATAAGAAGAGTGTATCACGAAAAAAGTCTTTCCTTGACGGATTACAGAAATTATCATAAACTTTTAAAATGTGTGAAAAAATTGTTTGTGTGCGAATTCTGATCAGGGGATCGACCTGATCTCTCTGATAAAAAATTTGCTATCTCGTAGGCCATAAAGCTGATAGTTCCGAATGATAATTTTTGAGGGAATGTCAATTTTTATACGAAAGAAGACAAATATTGCGACTTTTTTTGTGTGTACTCAGCTTTATCAGTTTCGGCGATAGCAAAGAACTGCTTTTGCGAAATAAAACTGAGTCAGTAGCGAAACTAGATTGGGTGAAAGGAGGGTCCATTGATTCATTCTTAAAAATAGAAAAATTCCTTCTTCTCTTAGAAATAAAGTTAACCTAGTACAAATACTATAAAAAAAAAATACTTTCGAATTCCTTTTAATGTTTTAAGAGTTCTGATGAGAGACCACATGTGGTACTATAATTTACATTTGAAATGATGCCAACTTGGATGCAATTTACTTAAAATTCTTCTCGTGAATTTTTCTTGCCAATTTTAACAACATCGATGCTGATTTGATTTATAAAATTTGATACGATGCTTCATACAGAAACTTAATTACCTCAGAATTTGAATATCGTTTTTTGAATTATAATTTTAAAAAAATAATTAGCGCTCAAATAGGCAAAAGTTTATTTAAAAAATATTACATTCTGTTGAATAAATTTTATTCGGAGTTTTCGATGAAAGTATGAAGTAGATGATTAGATATGTGAATAGGAGAAAAAATTTAAAGGCGTTTTCGTAACTTCGATTCTCGGTGTAGGTCAAAGGGTACAACGAACGATATGCGAGCGAGTTTCGCCGGGCGACACACGATTTAATATGCCTAATAAGCAGTGCTATGCAGGAACGTAAGTGGCGTACCAAGGTCATCGTATTTTTAGTTAGGCCAATGTTTAGCTGGCCACGTCTGAAACGAGGAGATAGAAGGACCTTGAAATTCACGGATAACATCTGCGGTCTTATCAAACGGCCCCTCCGATAAATTTTTCAGTACTAACCTAGCGTAAGCCAGGCGTTCAAATATTAATCGAAAGACCGCACCTGAATTTACTTATCGTTTCGATTTTCAGACAAAGAAGCAATTTTTTTCTAGGCCTCCTTATCAAGATTGAACTCTTTTTCAAGACCTTTTTTTCCTTAAGGACTCATAAACTTTTAATTCCTCAATCTTTGAAAAATAATTAAATTCTTATCACAACTCATATTGCAAAATAGACGACTAGGCACAGAGTAAACCTCTTGTGTGGAAATATTTAACCAAAGTTATTACATGATGACTCCCAAAAAATTGAAAAATTATCCGTGATACATTATTCAAGACTCAGATAGTCATGATTATGCAGCATATTCGTAAAAATTTAATTAAAACTTATCGCCAAAATACTTCTGAAAATGTTTGTGCTAATTTATAGAGTTATATTCCAGTTAAATTTTAATCAAACAAAAGTTTGCAGCAGCTTTACTTCTCTTAAAAATCTTCATGATCTAGTTTCTTGATAAATTTCTTGAGACAAATTGTACTTTTGAATAGAAAAGCTATAAAGTGTAATCTTTGACTTCACTTTTATTAATATAATCCACTAATGCCACAAACAAAAGGTTATCCAGTTGATACCCCGAGTCTTAAAACACTTTTTGCTTCAACAGAATAAAAAATTAGTTTTAATTTGTTGTTAAGAACTTTCACCTAGTCAATAAATCTCTTATACTCAAAAAAATGTCGTCAAGATTCTGGTTAAATATGCCCCTACTATTTTTTCTGGTTAAAGTTAAAGTAACCAGAATTCTGGTTATTTTAATCAGAATTTCTAGTTGAAATAACTATAATGCTGGTTAAATCAATCAGAAAAAATAGTAAGAGCATATTTAACCATAATTCTGGTTAACTTAACCAGAAATTTTTCTTGAGTGTAATAAACAAATCTATCTATAAAAAAAATTCATCGCAAGTTTTTTAGTTCATTATTAAAAACATTGACTGAAAATCTTAATTATAAATAACGATAAAAACTCTTATCTGTGCGAAATTTTATGAGCTCCAGACAAGTCTATCTTAAGAATTAGGAATTCAAATAAACTTGATAAAGCTTGGCATGTCTTACGCACAAAGCTTATTACTTTTTACAGTTTGATATAAATATGATAAGCAGATGGCAGAATAAACGAAACTTAAAAAAAAAAAAAGAAGAAAACAGACACCTGGGTCAGAAAACTATGCAATTGTTAAACAATTTTAAAGATTCGAAGATAAGAAATAAAGGTAAAATAAAAGGTAAAGATCATATGTTCAAACATAAGAAAAACCGAAACTTAGAGGTTTCTTATCGCGAAGTGCGACACTATTGGATTTGAAGGAAAGATCATGTTCCAGTTGCCATCAATGGTGTCTTTTTTTAATCCACGATAATGCAATATTATTGTTATACAGATCGAATAACAATAAACCAGTAAAGGTGATAAGTAGAGACTCCACCACATCCTTTTTACACGCAAAACAAATACGTTTCACGATACAATAGATTTTTGCAATTACTGTTACAAGTAAAAATTATTATAAATCATAAATTCCTAACTGTTCACTATCATGATTATGAAGGACTAGTCGTTTTTACTTCATAAATATAATAAATCTAAATAAGGTGATTGGTGAAAATGTATCGTAATATAAAATGCACGTATGAGCAATGTCGGCGGGACTTTTTTTTTTGCAAGGCCGATGAATTGACGGGACGACGACAACACTAACAAAAACTTATGCGACAAATTGGACAGTACGAGCACGGCAAAGGTTAATAGTAGTATATATACTAACAAAAAATTCATTGATTAATGCATTGTATTTTGTGAGTAACTTTCATCGTCAATTTCGCGACATGAGACTCAATCGGAAATAGAATGTAAAGTAAAATTTAAAAAAAGGATAATAAATCAAAAAATCATTACTGCTAGCCACTGCAGCGTCTTAAATACAAATTTCTTTGCCTGATAAGTTTTCTACTATTGTAAATTATTGTATTATATATATGATGTATGACGTCTGCAGTGGACTTTTGTACAGTGATTTCAAACTGTCATTTCTCTCTTTCTTGTTCTTCGCCAATTAGAGTGGGTCTATGGTCTCGTGGGCAGGGATTTTATATGTTTCTATGCTTTAATGTGATTTTCTAAATATATTGAAAATTTTGGTATATTTTAAAAATAGCCCTTTGCCCCCGAGCCTTAAATTTCCACGAATGATTTCATGAAATGCGAGCGATTCGTAATGGTATCTAATCTTACAGTAAAGAATGATGATTTTGATGATTTGGTAATGCATGCCAATTAGAAGAAATTTAATCTTCCAAGCAGAGAGAAAGAGTATGATTTTTCACCGCAACCAATAAAACTTTGAATTTTGATCATTTGTGATTTTGTTAGTTTGATATTACTGCACAAGTCATAGTGGTGTTTTCTCATCGGACCGCAACATTGCAGAGGAGTTAAATTCGTCTAGAATATTTCGGTTACCGATTGAAAATTAACAAAAGTAGCCACCGAAATCAAGAAGAATTGAGAATCAGATTTATCGAAACGGATGCACCATTATGAATCAGAAAAGTGAAAAAATTCGATGATTCTGATATTCTTGTGATTTCAGGGAATATAATATAGTCTAAATGGAAGTTTTCTTACCTTGCGAAGTGCCTGCCAAGTCCGGTGTCTGCAACCCGTGACCCAAACCTGGAAATTTCACTATTGTCAAAAGTAGAAAAAAAAATTCTTATTTAAAGGCTCAAAGGGCCTGTACGCAATTTCGCAATTCTCTATGAGCGAAACAAACATTGTGTGTGCATGCAAAAATAAAGCTTTGATTCAAGAAGCACATACACAAATAATAATAATAATTTTCAGTGTTCTCCCCGTTACCGGTGAAAATTAACGCGTTACTGTTACCGTTACCCAAAGTAAGTAATAGTAAAGTAAGTAAAAAATAGCTGTTAATAAATTACAAACTTTTAGACCACCAATCATTTTAATGACGAAAATTACTGTAATATTCTTGTAAAACGGTGAATTCTTTTTAAAAAAAATGTTTAAATCATAATTTTTAATGCAAAATTGAAGTAACGGACAAAAAAGTGATCTTTTGTTACAAATTACCAAAATAAAGTGACTCGTTACCGTTACTGTTACCCAAACTAAGAAACGATAACATCATTAAAAGTAACGCGTTACTCCCAAACACTGATAATTTGTAAATGAAGCGGACACACATTTTGACTGAATGTAATTTGCGTTACTTTTTCCCATTTAAAATCTAAAGGATAAAGAAATAAGTTTTTTTTTGCAAATTACACCCTTTCACGATGCAGCAAAACAAAAACCACACGTAAGCAGGCCTCACAAAAATTCACAGAAAAGGAAATGTTCTCGAATCAAGTAAATGGTTTTGTTGAATATGGACAGGCAAACGTGTTTACTTGATTCAAGAGCATTGCTTTTTCTGTGTTCAGGATGCAATAAAACAGGGAAAACATAAGAGACAAAACACAAATCGAAATGAAAAACTATAAATCTACGAAATTGTTCTATGCGTACAGGCCAAATTGAAAGTTCCCAGTTGGAACTCACCTGACAATGGTGAATGGTCTGTGGTGAGCGCCGCCATACTAAAATTGAAGCTTCCTGGTGTCGAAGTGAAAAGTTTACTTTCTGGCAAAAAATTTGACGTAGGTGGGTGTTCGGGTTCAGGTTCATGCTCGTTACTACTCGCCGATGCAGGTGGTCGATCCGATGCTGCCGCTCCAGAATCTGAAGAATCCTCATTATGGGCACCTGTACCGCCGTTACCTCCAGTCAATTCCAGGGGCTCGCACTTTATCGAATCTTCTATTGGACTGTTATCCTCGTGAACGCCATTTCCCTCAATTTTATTCGACAGGTGATTTTTCACCATCGAAAAATCCGTCGGCGTCGCATCATTGTTGTTGAGAGGTGGCGATATTACCCTGGGTCTTTTTACACTCTCGTCGTGTAGGTCGGGGGTGTGCCTTTCGTTTCTCCGGATCTGCGCCCTGCGCAGCAACTGTTGTACTGTTGTAGGTGTCGGGGTTACAGGAGTTGGTGGTGAACCTCCTCGAGCGAAACCCTCATAATTCGACTTTTCAAGTGGAGGTATGTGGTTGCCACCAGCAGCCAGCGCACGAACATGCGAAAGCTGAATATAACCAAAGAAAAAGACACTTTTACTCTGATCAGGTCCGAAAAAGTTCAAGCTTTTTAGAAATCATCTATAAGTTCCAGAAATAGATATATATTTATTTTTCTAAAATAAATTCTGGTTAAGATGTTCAAATTCCTGTTTATGTATATAACTAGTGTCATGAATTTTATTGATATTAAGAAAGGAATTGAATCATCGAAAATCGAGTTCAACTGCAAGGAATATATATCCAGTTTCTCTGTTTAAAAATAAATGATGATAACTAAATGATGAAAACTAATTAGGGAAAACGTCAATCTATTATCTGGTCCAAACTTACAAATAATTGAAAGCGATCAAATAATGAAGAGTGTTATAATTAATTGAAATATATGATGACCCAATTGGTGTTATAATAATGTGTAGGATGTAAAAATACTTGAATTATATTTAAAGCACTCGAAATTATATAAATTGAAGTGAAAAGTATAAAAATGAATATTTCAACTGCGTATTCTAAATTGATCTAAATTCATGTAAAATATCTTTTTAATTTCAAGGTGTAAAATATTTGCGACATGCATTATCTTTATTTGCATGACCTATGTCAATCGTGGAGAGGATCAAGATAGAACAAAGTTGTAAAGATAAGAAAAAATAATTTAGTAAATCGGCCGATAACATTTAAGCTTGATAATTTATTGATTTATTAAAATAACAATTTTTAAAATCATCACAATAAAGATATTTGATTTTGAGATTATTGATCCATTAAAATAAAACATACTCTTTAGAATGCTGAATGCTAAGTATTGCTGAATGATATGGAATTTAAAAATAATAATCTAAAATAATAATGAATCAAACTGTGTCTCGTTTGTAATTAGGGTAAGTGAGTTGGGTAAGAAATATTCGAGGTTTTGCTGAGTATTGAAGAAGCACGTATTTCGTAAGTTGACATGACGTCATCCAACAAGAAAAAATTAAAACACAGTTTGTATTTCCATAAGTGAAATTGCATAGTTTTAAAAAGAATTTAAGTTTATATATTATTTCCTCGAGGTCGTTCTGTTTAATAATGGTGCATGAAAGTAATTTGAAACTGGTTTGATGCACCAGCAAGATATTTTTCTGTAAAAAAAAAGCCTTGCACTTCTGACGACCTAAAAAATTTACCTGAAGATGAAAGTATTTATTTTAAGGAAAACAAGTTTGAAACAGCTTTCAGTCATTTTTGCAAAATACATGTTTTAAAGCAATACCAAGAAGTTTGTTTTTTTTTCTTTTTTTTTCTTGAAATTGAATTGTAGATTAGCAATAACGAGGAAAAATAAGAAAGATTTGTCTATTATTAGATTTGGGCTCTAAACTCCTACGAGGAAAACAGATGTATCTATATGAAAAACAACACTTTAATAAAAAGTAATACACTATTCAAAGTTTCTGTAATGTTGCCTTTCATGTATTGCAATTTTGCATTACGCTTTATTCTAAAGCTGTGGTAAAATCCAAAAACATTGAAAGAGTGTAGAGAAAAAGTAAAAAGTAGAAAATGTATAAAAATGTAAAGAAAGTCATAATTTCTAGATAATGTAGAGTAATTTATGAAAAAAAATTTGATGCATACATTCGTCCTTACCTCATCCCTGTCACTTTGATCAGCCTGTTGCGTAAGTCCTGACACCCTGAGGACTTCGGCAGTTTTAAGAAAGCTACTAAGAGAGCGTTGATGAACATTTACTTCCCCATGGTAGATAAATTCCACCAATGCATGCAAATCGCTAAATGCAACATCTTGAAGTACTATCACCGGGTGTTTACACGGTGTGCTCTGTAACAGAAAGATAAAAACTCTCAAGACATTGGAATCAGGACACTATATAAATCACAATTGACAGCTGAAAGAAAGCTTCCTGCTTTCATTATTAAAAGAATGAGAACATTCATTACTTATTTTCTCATGTCATTTTTATTTCATTATTTAATTTAACTTGAAAAAAGAAATGATTGAAAACACTTATTAAATACTGAATTGCTTGTACTGAGATATTAACAATCATGTGGAATATTTCAACAATTTGTATCGTTCTGATTGAATAAAAACTCTTATAGCCAAAATAGCTGACGAGTGCTACACGCGTGCTAGACGCGTGCTGGACACGTGTAATAAGTAATTTAGCTGAGCCAACTGCAAACTAAAATATTTGTCGGTCTAATAACTCTAAACTTAATCGTCTTAATATCAGCAGTCAAATATGTTTTAACGGTTTTATGCTTTTATTGAAATGTATACAAATTTGTAAGTTTATAAACACGTCTTGATAAATGCAAGTATAAATGAAAATTCTTTATCTTTTTAAACGACATGCTAATAGAAAATGATCCATATTTAACTTTTAATGAAGGTAAGATAAGTCTACAGAAAAGTACTGTGATCTTAAGAATATGATCCCCTTTCTTAATCTGCTTTTTGTGGGAGTAGAAGCAAGTAAAATTTGACGATCACAGAAAAAACACATCTAATTTCAGCATCACCTGCTGTCAATTGTTTTTACAGTTTTGCGTCAAAAACAATAGCCGATAGTTTCGTACCCGAAGTTCGAGCGAGATGGTACCCAATAATCTTGAAATTGGGTTCAATAAAATTTATCCCATCGTTTTTACTGTGATATCAATTTAAAACATTCCGATTTCCAATCCAGAAATATTCAAATAAAAATGTTGCGACCATTTGTCGTGATTTTAAAAACAATTGTGCAAGGAGAAAATCCTTTTCTAATCGAGAGTTTAAAATCAGGACGATTTATAACATAGGACAGTATATTGAGATGAATTGTGACAGTGAATTAGAAATTAAAATTAATTCAAATAATGGGAATTCAAGGTCAAATTTAAAAAAGGAAGTGCAGCAATTCGAGATCATTCAGGTGATTTAAATACGCACCTTAAGTAGTTCTCGAAAGTACGGACTGCAGGCAGAGAGAACAACACGATGTGCTTTGAGACTCTTCCCATCGCAGGCCAATGTGACGTCCACGAAATCCTCGTCATCTCGCAGGTTTTCAAATGCCGAAGTAATGCTGCTCTGGTAGTTGTTCCAACGCAGACAGAAATGTTGCGTATCTACCATCGTTATATCTATTCACCTGAAACCATAAACAAAATAATCTATGTATTATACTTGCATATTTTATTCAGAAAGAAAGTTATTTATCAAATAAAATACCGAGGGAAACTTAGATCAACTTTTCTAGGTATGCGATAAATCCTGATAAGATGTTGCAAAGACTGATAAATTGAGATAAAACTTATTGGAAAATATACCACTTGCATAAACTTTTAGGGCATGCGTCAATTGTAGTCTCAAATAAATTTATTTTTAGCGTTTATCGTCCATTTATTATTTCGAGTAGTCAAACCAAAGCGGAGAGTTATAGTAAATTAAAAATTAAACTTGACATTGTGAAAGTGTAATGTTTTCTTGTAACGTGTAATGTCTGCTATTATTTTTTAATAAAAAATATGAATCCTATGGAAAATTCGAAAAATTGACAAAGAATGGAAAAAATTAAATAGTAACTTTACATTAGAATGTCATTAGCGAAACTCTTTTTTTTCTGAGATATCTTGTGAACTTTGGCCCCGCCAATCGACGCGTTTTGCTTAGTCGTAAATTTAATTCACAGCCAGATAATTTCGTGCTCGGACCAAACTAGAAGGCAATTATTAGGACGTTGGAAATTTCGTTGCGTCGATTCTATAGAAAGCTTGTGCTAAAAACTGCACTCTGCTGCCTTTTTTCTCTCAATCTACAAAAAAATTAGGTCGTCACTCTGGAGCCACGCCAGAACGCACGATTAAATAATTCTCAGTTGCTTATAAAAGTGCAAGCGTTAAAGTATGCTGATAGTGCTATCTTGGTAAAAAGATAAAAAAAAACATTCTTAAAACAAATTAACAGACAAGTATAACTCTTAAATTTAAGTGTCCTGATATTTGCACTGAAACTTTTGCGTATAATTCAACATTCATCATTTTCGTTATCAGCGAGACTAATCATACAAAAGTATTAAAAAGTAATTTAAAAAATTATTTTTGATCCAGTTTCCTCAATAAAACCATCTTCAAATGACATTTAAAACAAATGCTTTAGAGTTACTTAATCTCTAAGAGACAATATCTTTATTTCAAAATAGACTTTATAATATTTAGGGAAATATTATTGCAGGTTTGAAGAATATGAAATAAAAATAGAAATAACGAGTAGTTTGTACACAAAGTTTTATAAATTAGGTTTAATAGAGAGTGGAATTTTTTTCTTCTAAAAGCTTTACCTTCTCTGGTGGGCTATGGAGAACTGAATTAAATCAAAACTATAGCTTATTCACGAAGAAGAGATAGGTCAAGATTAAATTTCTTCAAATCTCGTCGGACGGTTTTGATAGTTGCCAGAGATTATTGCTTGATTTCGTCAAGGCATGTCTCTAGTGTAAACAGAAACTCTAATTTACGATTAATGAGATTAGGAATGTGACTCATTCCAAGAAATTCCTATTACTGAAATAAAATATTTATATTTTTTAATATCTATCTGCAACTTCTTTTTCGAATAGAAAATACGTTAAGAAACATTTCAATTCTAAATTTTTAAGCCTATAAATTTAAGATTTCAAAATTCACAACGAAAAATCGCAAATTTTGTGTGATGTAAATTTAAAAATTTTCCAAACTTATCTTTCTAATTCGAGTAGAATTGAATGAAACTTGTGAAATTCTGTAAACAAGGAACTATTTACAGCAAGCCATAGAATCCAAAGAACAATAAATCAGTTTATCAAATATTGAACAATATAACAAATAATTTAAAAGTCAAAAAAACGTTTTAGGGAAAGTTTTAAGAATGAAAAAAACGACTGTAATGAATTTTCGTGGAATATGAGTCGTATATTCATTTGACAAGGGACATAATCCCAGGCTTTGTGACTATTAAAGTGGTCATAAAAACGAGACTTTGGGGTCCACAGACGAATGACCTTCCATTGAATATCAGTAATAGCACGTTCCTAAATTACAAAAATCATTTTTACTTCAAGACAGATTCTTTTTAAAACTAACAAACTGGATAAAAAAAACGATACCTTTGAAATCTTAATATCAACTTTTGTCTGACATCGAAGACACTTTCACTACACGTTTTAAAGTCGTTGAGAGAACTACTACTAGAAAAATCTCATTACATCCCCCACACTTATATTATCTCTCATCCGTCAAGCAAGAGCCAGTGATTGACACAATGAAGTGAACTGTCCTAACTACACTCTTCTTATCTCTCTTAAAAAAAAATGCGCACTTTGCTAGTATTCTTTTTATTTGTAGTCACACTTTATCCTTTCAAGATGAAAAATCGGTTGGGATTGCGATGGACATGCACAGCGTTTCAGTTTCGCAATGCTACCGCAAATGGCTCGGAAGATCAAGGGAAAAATATGTACACGTGGGAATTTATTTGAAATTCGAATGTGGAACTGAGAAGACATAGAAGCGATGATATCACGATTCTACGCAATCGCGCCGCGTTAAGAAACAGAAACTGAAACTGAGAGCTTCTCCCGATTCTTTCATGTGTCGATCGTCGGCCTGCCGAGTCGTCACGTGAACTAGCCCCCAAAATCTCGAGACAGTGCGAGCCTGTCGCAAGCGATCGTGATTCGTCAACGGCTTGGAACGGATTAATCCTATCGGCGCGACGCCGGGTGTAGATTATCAATAGAGTGAAAATTGAGCATGTAAACTGTGCGTGGCACGCGAGGGTCGTCATGCCGGCGAACTACCCCCAAAACACATGACTAGCGAAAGTGAGGCGGGAAACGAAGCCAGAGAAGATAGGAGGGAGTAGACGTGCGCGAAAGGTACGAAACAAACGAGAATTATCGAACGAGTGTGCTGATTTTTTTTTGGAAGCCTCGGTGTTCTAGCATTGCCGAAATAAAACAGCAAGTTCTGCAGTAATTTACAGTAATTACAAAATAAATATTAGAATCGTTCAAAAATAATACTTTTATGATTTCTCAAATCTCATGACAATTTCTATTTTGAAGCATACTAAAATAATTATTAAAACTTTAAAAGTGATGATAATACAAAAATTTCAGACACTTTTTCATAATGTCATGCGAAAAGGGTTTAAAGAAAAGAAATAATGTAGAATATCTTGAAAATATAATCGAATATTCTAGAAAAGAAGGCTACGTGAAATTGAGAAGAAACCATATGACGTCATCGGCACCGGTGCGTCACCCGGTGAAGGGTTGTCATAAATTAAGTTTGTTACTCCTTTCAAAAATATTGATGGACTTGGCCGCAAATTACAGAGTGTGCATTCATTAAGATGCATTATTTATAACATTTCAAAAACTATATTCTAACATTATACTTCAAATTCTTACACATACAGCATGCAGGTAGAGAAATGAAACCTTTGCACATACAAAAATAAGAAGGAATTTAAATAGCAATATCAATCTACGATCTATTTTATTCTGTTCTTTTTTATATAAGAGCCGAATCGAATTTTATTAATCTAATCGAATTAATCTCTAATCTAACATCTGACAATTCTAATTTATCTAATTGTTCATGTCACACTCTATTTTTCATTCTCATAATTAATTTATTCGTAAATTTAACGAATGCCTTTTGTAAAAAAGGAACTCTAATTTATTAAAAATGTAAGTATGGAGCGCGATTTAATTTGAAATTGAGCACAAAGGGGATAAAGTTGGTCGTGGTAAGACGGCAGTAGGATGTACTCTTCACGCGCGCGCCCTCCTTAGTCTTACTATACTCGATTCAGATTTACCTTGCGGCACCTGCCAGATCCACTCACGTGCGTGCACGTCACCCCTCGGGTTAAAGCACCATTATTCGCACATTTTCTTCTAACACTTTTTCAAACATTGAACGTATTGAAAGAAAAACATCGTAACTGCACGACACGAGCAGCTTTTCGTTACCGAAAAACGCTTTCTGCGGAGAGTCGAGTGCGAGGGTTGGTGAAAGGTTAGGTCTCTTCTCGGGTATTACGGAGGGGAGAAGGAAGAGAGAGAGAGAGAGAGAAATAGGGAGGATGGAGGGAGAAGCTCTGAAAGATGATACAACGCCCGAACTCCCAAAGAAGAAGCTTCTTTCCCGCGAAATATACAAAAATTCCGGCACACTAGTCCAGAAATCATAATCATATGAATAATATTAATTGCGATCATCCATAAACAATAGCGTCAATTTCTTTTTAATTTCTCAAGGTTTTTCTTGTTAATTTCTTCTAAATTTCTTTTATTATGTTATTTTACTCTAGGTAAGCATTACTCAAAATGATTGTATTATAAATATTGCAATATGTATTGCAATTTTAAAATATCTCAATGTTTCCTTAGGGTATTTGAAAATATTCAACCTGGATTAACAAACTTCTGTATTTTAAATTATGAAACTTCCAATCTTTTAATTTACAATTATTAAATTCGTAAAGGTATGGAGTAATCATGAGCGCGAATTTCCCCATGCGGTTCTCTGCCGATAAGGCAGGAAAAATTCTCTCGGCTGAAAAGATTCTCAGAGGCGAAATCCGGCAGACCCTGGCGTTTAAGCTTGTCTCGCCTAAAGAGCGAATATCATTTCGTGCTTGTATTGAGCATGTCGGAGAGAGTCGAGAGAGTTACAGAGGAGGAGGGAAATAAGAAAGAGAGGCTTGAAAAGAGAACGAAGTACTTGAAATAGAAAGAGGAAGATTTAAAAAAAAAGGAAAAACATAATAGAAGTTTGAGAAGAAAATCAACGATCCTCAAATGATCTTCACAAGTCTTACGATTATATAATAGTAATTCAATACGATTATTTCTTAAGCAGAATTGCAAAATGAAATATTCGTTTCCGAACTCAGTAGTCATACACACTCTCAATCCTTTAACTCATATTGACTCATATCTTTCAAAAGAAAAAAAAATTGGATTTCCGGGTGAAAATTCGCAATCTCAGTCACTTACCAACTTGAGTTATTTAAATGTCTTAACATCCAAAATAGTTTTAAAATATATCAAATCAGTTGGGAAATAATTATTAGAACCCCATCGGTGGTTCTCAACGTCTCAAGGTCACGTGTTTCTTAAAAAATAGCATTCTGACATTCCTCGACACAGAGTGACATCCACAATACATTTCGTGCGTGCACGTAAATTGATTATTAAAAAAAAAAAAGTTAAAAAAAAAATTTTTTCCAGAGGAAATAAAATTTCCTTGTGCAACTTACAGCCAAATTGTGGTCAGTATCGGCGAGTTTAACATTCTCGTGGCATGTGAAACACTATAGTGTCGAACAAACGCGTGAAAAAGAGAGGGGCAACTCGCGAAAAAAATATTGTACACGGTGTCACCGAACGTGGCCGTCGGAGAAAGAGAAAGAGGTATATAGTGCGGTGCGGCTCCGGAGTTGCAACGATGGGCCGAGTAGGAGGACTACTCGTCGGTTTCGGATGTGAGAGGGCGAGAGGGAAAGCTGAGTACCGCCGTTATTCTTTATCGGCCATGAGACATCTGTCGTAATAAGCGCGGACTAAAAAATAGTGCGTACGCAGAGAAAAGAGGAGCCTCAGAATTGTAGGCGAAGTGGGGAGTCTGTGCCTGCGGTCGTGTCGGTCTTCGGTCTATCCCCCCACTTTGGACACCCTTCACCATCCACCGCCAGCCCCCCTTCCCTCCCGACACCCCCTTTCACCATCCCCAAAGCGACCTCCCTTCCTTTAGCGAGATGAAAATGCGCAAAGCTAACGGCTTCCAATTAAAAATAGAGCTGGAATTTAAAAGCCTTCTCCCTGCGACGACGCCGTTCGCGAATCCCCCGCTCGAGTCGTGTTGCCGACGCTCATGTACGCGCGAAAAACGATCGATGTGAACGCGGCCTTAGAAAGTTTGCAGATCCTGAAAATTGAGCAAGAGGAGACTCCAGGATGAGCCACTTGCTCCCTTTGTGGGTCTTTTTTGAGGAATGAGATCGAGGGAATATTTTTTAAAATTGACAGAAGATCAGTGTAAGACGTGGAGCACAAGGACATTCCTCCTCTTTGATTATCTTGAAATGTCCCAGAGATGTCCAAAATGTATTGTCCTTTTCCTTTTCCTAGCAGAAATTCTGTATTGAAAAGTACAAATTTTTTACCTCTTTGATATTCTGAACTTTGAAAAATCTAGATAAAATAATTAAGATTAAAAAATCAAGATGAACGTTACTCTACTGAGCTCCCATTTAAAATAAAAAAAAGAACTTTATTGGTATGGCAAATAATATATATGTATAGTGCAATAAAGCGACATAAAGCATTTGCTGCTTTACATCCTGACCCTGAGACTGCACAATAAAATTTAGAGCAGATAAGGCTCTAACAGGAAAAGATTAATTTATTAAAATTTATGGAGATTCTCTTGACAGTAAAAATGGTTTGAATTATCAAATAATGTGAAGATATGGGGTCTCTGAGGAAATAGACGTGTTATATTGTCGAAAAAACTGTCGCTTTCTTCAATCTAGAATTTTTATCAATTTAAAAGGATTTCAGGAGAGGAGAGTGGATCATCAAAATTACATACTAGTAGTTAACCCTTCGTCGACAAGCATTTTTGCGATTTGAAGTTAGTTTGCCTGATTTTAAATGGATTTGATATGATTGAAACTCTCTCGTCAAATTTCGTAAATGAAAATTGATAAAAAAGTGATTTTTTAGGATAATAAGATGAAAGTAACAATTCCCCTTCTGCTCTTTTGCTTTCTCTCTTTCCACGTCTTTCTATCCGAGACTCCTGCCAGCCCATTCCTGCCAAGCTCGTACCCCCTTCCATCGTGCGACCCCACTCGATTCGCCCCTCAAAAAATCATTACGCCCTTCCGCGGGCTGCGCATGAACGCGGTTTTAATTCGCTATATACTAGAAAAGTAAAATATAAACGAGCAAGCAGAGCCAAAGGGATGTTGCCGCGTCTAGCTGCTAGGATGAGAACCCAGAACGAAAGGAGAAATCTCGATCCTTTTTCTTTTCACTCTTCGGGGAGGTCCGGAGTATCCTCCCCTACTGCTCTAGGGGTTCCATTGTAATATTTATTGATTGGATTCTTAGGGGCCGAGGGTAAAGTCCGAAGCACCTACTAGATATGGGTATTCTCTTACTTAAAACCTACGACTGTGATTTCTATGATCATTTCAAATATATATATATATATATATATATTTCAAAGAGAATTCTCTCAGTTTAATTTCATTCAATATCATCTGAACTTTCGTTCAATTTGAAATGGGCTCGTCTCATTTGTCTACTGTACAATGTGCTCCTTCATAAAATTCGTCGATGATTAACGATATGTAAAGAAAAGATTATTCTCGTTAATTGTATACTTGCACAATATGGGTGAATATGACAATTTTAACACTTTATCTTAGGTCTAAAATATTCCATTCATAAAAATGTGCTTACACTAAGTCAAGAATTAAGTGTGGACCATTGTGTGCAGTATGCAAAAGTAAAGACAATAAATGACGATAGGAAACACGTCAATTATTATCAGTGGCAGGTGAGCCTGTATTCAATTAATGAGAGAGGCTTTTTAAACTTTTTTTATGGTAATAAATTTGATTCCTATATTGCATCTACAGTTCTAATCCCACATTTTTCTATATAATAGATTTTTATTTTTGTCTGTGATGAAACATTTCACAAAAAATATTACGTCTGTGAAAATATGTGTGTGTTTAGATGTCCACTGAATTAATTGACCTTCGTCGTACCTCATAACATAATCCAGATGCCATAAATGGATGCTGTTTATATTTCGAAATAGTCTCTGAGTACATATAGAGACTATTAAAAAAAAAGCTCTCTCCTCATTAAAATAAAGAACATGAGCTAGAAAATGTTTTGGTGCTATGGAAAATAATGAATTTAAAACTTCGAGTGCACTTTTTCAAGTCGTAAACGATCTTTGGCAAACGATGCACAATTAGGATATTTTCTGTATGCTTCGTGACGTCCGGTGAGTCAGGCGCCCTTGAGAGAGTATAAAGCACTATATATACTCAACATACAATTCGCATACACCACTCTACTATGCATAGAGAAAGGAACTTATTGTGTAGAAGAAGTTAAGGAAAAGAGGGAAACAACTTTAGACTTCCAGTCTCGTTATTGAAAATTTCAATATTTACATTTCCTTTACTGATTTTACTGATTCTGAAATTAGATTTTGCAATCTAGACTTCATATCTAGATTTAAAATTCCCAATTTTTTAGCAGCATATTTAGTGAAAAATTAGCATTTTAATCATTCTAAACACAAGAAACTGTTTTCTGAAAGTAAAGATTCTCTTTAGTAAAAAAATATTCTCAATATGCTAATATTTATCATCCATAACGAACCCTTAATTAATTTTGATAATTTAAAAGCATTTATAGATGAGCATATTTTATTTCAACTGCTTCCTTATAAAAATATACTTCCTTTGCTTAATTGGCCTTTCTCTGTTTGAATTTTGTTTTGGTTAAGGGATGAGCATCAGGTGTGTGGAATAAAGTGGGGATGAATAAAGTGGGGGTTGGTCAAAGGGGTGGTTGGGAAAGGGTCAATGGCTGCTAGAAAAGCCCGTTTGCGAAAGAAATGGACGTTTTCCGGTTACAGAGGAGGTGATAGCGAAAACCAAGATAAAAAAAAAATTAGCGTCTTACGTTTTGGTGGGCATCGGTCTCAGGGTTCAAGGCTAACCGGCGTAGAATACTGGGACAGGCATACCAACCTCTAGAACTTGCTTCCCCTTATACCTTGTTTCCTGCACGCTTAACCCCTCAATCCCTACCCTCCCTACCACCCTTTAGATTACGCACGACAACTCCCCACTCCCATAATTGTTACTCTCCTTCTCTCTCCCTCTTTCTTTCTCTTTCTCTCTCAATTCTCCCCCCTATAGAATCACTTTTCTATCCTTTTCTAATTCACCCTACCACGCCGAATTTCTCTCTCCCTCGCTTCCACCCTGTCGGAAACTCAAGACCACGAAACCACCCCTATTTCCACCGTCATCCGGCAGCACGCACATGTTTATCATTTTCGCGTTTGCATTAAAAGGAGGTGAGAGAGAGAAGGAGAGAGAGAGGACGTTTCGCAGTAATCAATAAAAATATTACACTGGAATGAGGAAGAAGCAGGGACGAACCACGTGTGGGTCTAAAAATCACTGAGTTTATTTTAAATTTAAATTTTGAAGGGAAAGTAATTAGGGGTAAATTCCGTAAATTTCGGGGGTATTGGGGTATTCCAGGGTTTTGATAACTTTTTTTGTGAATAAAATAATTTATCCCCGAGATATTAAAGGATTTTAAAGTTCAGATTTTATAATCATCTTTTCATTACTGAGATTGATTGAAATATGTAGGATATGGATAAAGAGAAACAGTTAGTAAAATTATTTCATAATAAACTCATATTCTGCATATTACTTTGTTTAAAAATTGCAACCCACAGCATTGCTTTTATATTAATGTATTGCATGTGCATTCAACAACAGATTGATAAAACCGACCGAGGATGATGGATGCGAGGAAGAAATGAAACTTGATTACTTTCTGCAAGTAACTAATTTTCATTAGGCAGTTATATTTTTTATAGAAGAAGGTGGGCTCGGCCCATGAATTGGTCCCAATAGCCAGAAATTAACGCGATAAAAGATAGCATCCTCGTCTTCCTATTCGTGCCTACCCAACATGCGTGTCCTAACTGCACTCTGTGCATGCAATTTCGGCATGACCGAGAAGGAGGATTGGTGGCGAGGGAGGAAGTGATGAAGGGGCCTGAATGCGAAATAAAGAGGTAAAGAGGGGTCAGGTTCCTGCACCGTGGTCTTCTGCCCCTCCCCTTGCATTCGCAAACATTGGGTGGCCGTTGACCCTGCCTGTCTAACCCGCCATCCACCAAACAGTCAACTATTATTCAAGTCACCATAGGACTCACAATATCGCCAACACGAAATTCTTAGGTGTGGCAAAAAATTGCACTCCGTTATAACAAATTTCCCCCTTAAAGTGGGCATTTCTCTTTAATTAACTAGTACTGAATCTCAATTCTGAATTATAAAATCTTACTCTCTTAATCAGAATTAGTAAAAAGTATCAATAAAATAGTGCCGATTCGTTTGGTTAAGAACTGCTATATGATTGTAAAAATGCTTACTAAGTTGAATTATTTTGAATCGGCAATATTTCATTAGTAACTTGTTACTAATTCAGATTGAGAGAGTACCCAAATTTTAAAAAAAGAATTGAAAACATTTGAATTGTAATTTTGCTATCCAGTGTCAGTAATTCGTGTCTACTAGACTTAAGTAGTACAACACTTTATCGGCCGTACGCAAAGGGACTTGGCTGCCTTTCACCGTCTGGCTAGAACTGGCTTGCACTACTTAATAGTCATGAAGCTAGTGCAGAGGTAGAAATAAGCATTGCTCTATTCCCTAGACAGTTAATTCTCCACTTGGCTGTCATGGCATCTTGTCATTTCAAAAGTTACTGAACATTTTACGAATTGTTTTAATCTACAGAAAGAAATGGTTGGCTCGTTAGTGAAACCAGCAAACTGAATTTAACAGTCATTGAAACAAAAACTATTTATCTTCTTCAGTTCAAAACTCTGGTCGAAGACAAACTTCAATTTTTGTATTGAAATTATCTTAGTCTACATGAAGAATAGACAAGAAGTCCTCTTTTCTCTAAAAATGCAAACCCTCCGTGACACATGGGAAATCCCAGCGCGAATGCATAGCACTTTTCTTGCATCTCTATTGAAAAATTCTATGCATCACTGAGTGTCCGTGGTATGCACTGCTTGTCGGAATTTCCCACGTGCCTCTAGATTACCTTCTTTATTTTACAAGTTTATACCGGATTTCTTTCCCAGGATTTCGAGCTTTTTCTATGTCTAAGTTTCATTTAGATTAATGAAATTAATTAATAAAATAATCTATATATAGATACAGCAGCTTTTTTGGGTTTCTCCCTCAGTGATCGCATTTTCATACGTGGGTTTGATCAACTTAGAAACGATATCCAAAAATATTTTTCTACAATATCAGAAGGTAAAGTGCAAAGTAGGTCAGCGCTGTATTTTTAAGTGCAACACAGAGAGCCCAGTCTCCGGGCGAATTTCTTTTTGGTCTGCCCCTTAATTCTTATGACCCTTCACTCACACATTAGTGGCAAAATCGGGGACGTCAATTACTTAAAAGCAAATTTAAAAATAATTAATTGTAAGTATTTTAAATGAGATTTTAAAATAGATTTTAAATTTAACTTCTTGTTGCCTTTAGTAGTTCTTATATATTATTATTATTATACACTTATTCATCTCAATAACTTGTAAACAAGTTATTTATAAACAATTCAGGTCCTATATTTATTCCCTTTTCATAAAATTATCACAAAGTTTGAAAATATCAATTGATAAATATGTAAGAATTGAACTTTAAAGTCACAATGTCTATACAATCTCCCCTATATATCATTCGCCATTGCACAATTTGTATTCTGATGTAATAAATTCAAGCTTCGTCTCTGTAAAATTACCAAGATTAGAAAATTGCTGTAATATGAAATATTCTTGCTAGTAAAACAAGATAAATTTCGCTTAAAGTTTGTTTTAAATGATAAATTATGCATCAATATTTAAAAAAGCATTTAAGTTAATGAAAAAATCTCTTAACCATTTTTAAAAAAAGTAGCAACGCCAATGGGTGTACGAATACGTTGGATGTGTGTTGCATGCGTGAAAATGTGCGAGACCACGAAACAAAGGATCGCGCGTTCGTTCGCATAAATATCAAAGCGCGTACACTCGCATCACGATAACTTCCTCCAGCTGTGATTCATCACGATCAGCTGACTGTCGAAATTCAAGGTACTCGATTAAGAATTGTGTTTTTCAAATAATCTGACTGTCTCGGAGACAAAGACAACCGTATTTTGGGATAGGTAAGTTGCGGAACGTTCAAAGCAAGCACGTACACGTTCAGGAATTTGTTGTCAGGTTACGACACAAACTCAGATTCACGGAAGCTAGCAGCAAAGCGCCGCAGTCTGACGTTTTATCAGCACTCTCATGCAGAATTTAAAACTCCGGTTACAACAAGTGCTGATAAAAAAAAATAACAAGAAACACTTCCGAAGAAAGTCGACCACTTTTTATTTATTTAGTTAAAAACTTCTTTCCTCAAAGCTTAATTACTTTAAGTGAAAATTTCTTGCTGAAATTCTAGACGATTTTTCTTATCAAATAATGCCAGGTTTTGCATAAAACGATCAATAATCTACTTGATGTAGGATCAACAGAGAACAGATTAGATGAACTCTAAGTTTTATAAACTTTTTCCTCATCTAACATTTTCCTCTTTTTCTATGAGTCAGCTTGAGTGAACAAAATTTGGTGCATTGGCGTAAGATCTAATTCTTTCGAACTTTGAAACTTATTCACCACCTATTTTTTTGTTTTTTAGTAGAGAAGAATTTTCTGCGGCTTGTTGGGGCGTGAAAGTTTAGGTGTAGTTTTAGAGGGAGGGTTTCACCTTACTGTCTTGTTTTTTGTCGCTAATTCCCGTATCATTTACACACCTTGCGTTCGCGCCATACGGAGTGCGGGCGGGGAACATTCTCCGGTTTGGTGAGAACATAGCTTAGAAGCGAAGTTTCAAATAAAGGGGTTGGAAGAGCAATCAGCATGCACGCCAGAATCATACGCAGCTGCTTTCGAAAAGGAGCTCGAAGCCTTCGTTCCTCCTCTCTTTCGCATTTTATCCAATGTCGTAACTAACGAAAAAAAAATTTGCAAGATATCCCCAGAGCAGGGAACAAGTAGAAAAATTCTACTGCGATACAATTTAGATATTCCAAAATAAGACTCGCTTTTATTTTATAAAATAAGACCCCTGCAAATTATTTCTTTACGCCGAAAAGTAAACTCTGATTTTTTTGCAGAATTTAAAACAAATATTTCGGGGTCCCACAAACAAGTTTATTTAAAAAACTGGCTTATGATACTCTTAATTATTTCTTAACATTTCTGATGAAAATCAGGAGTTATTTTGACAGAGAAATTTTCTTAGTTTTATATATTAGATGTAAAAGAGAACGAATTTTATACTAGTCTAGAATAATCGCACTCCCAAATTTTCGACAATTGAGTCCTACGCCATTGCATCTTAAGCGCTGTGAATTCCTGAACGTCCTTTCTAAAACTCCTCGAGTCCTTCAGATGCCTATCTCGAAGGACAGACTGGAAATTCGAAAATCCGAAGGCTTAATATTTTTGAGTGACGAATAAATGAATGTTAAATAAATAAATGAAATCTCGAGAAATGTAAGATGAATACCTCTCTATCTTGTATTATTTCCATTATATTTTTAAATTCCAAAAATGTTGAAACTTTCTTTGCAAAAATTTAAGAATAATTCGAGACTTGATGTCATTTGAAAAAATAGAGATATGCTTTCCTTTCGAGTGATGCTTGTTGTACATGACTGCTGACTGGAGTTCAATTTCAGAGATAAGGTCGCTTCGCAATCTAGTTACTAGGCGTCTAATCTAATCAAGGCTTCGAATTATGTATATACATACCTATATATTTTATTCCTTCAAGATAAACCTAACAATAAGACACCAAAATATCGTCATAGCAGTTAATTAGCTTTCGAATTTATTCGACAGGTCTGAACAAGTCTTAGTTTCATTAAATTTAATCTGAGACTATTTTAGAATCGCCTCATGTTTATGAGTCATTGAAGAAGTGTTCGTCGTCTATTGGGTTGAAATGTTTTTCTTTTCCTCGCTCATTACTGTTACGTTAATCAAAATTCAAGTACAATTTACATTATTAGAAAGGAAACGTTTACATCAAAACGAATGTGATTTGTTATACGAGATTTACCAGTGATCTCTTAATCAGATTTCGTGCTTTGCCAGCTAATGACTGATATGTAATAAATATTTTTCATATCACACACGATTAGTGCCGATAGACATTTGTAAATACTGAAATTCATACTTTAAATTTTGATATTCAATTTACTCTCGAGGCCACTTAAATATTGAAGAGAGAAAAAAATGTTTGCTCCTTTGACGGTTTGTAGGTGTGTCTAAAGATTCCATTTCTATACAAATGTATGTGTGAAGGCATAATTTAGCAGCTAGAAATGTTCTGAAGTTCGTTTCCTGCCTGAATATTTCAAAATCTATTTCTAAAAATTAAATTGCTATAGGAGACTTAAAATCCTTGATAAATCGAGTTGAAGAAATGATGCAGACGTGAAGAGGGAAAAGAGAAGAGGAGAGTGGAGATACCTAACGGGTATCAGTGCTCTTCATCGTTCAAGGTAAACATGCCGTCATTAAACAATCTTTTCTGTGCACCGCATTCAAAAAGCAGGAAACAAAAAGAGCAACAAAAATTATGTGCCGCGTCGGCGAGGTTATCCGGGAGGCCTCTAATGGACTTCACCCATTTCCGGCAACATATATATAAAGAAAGGGCGCCATCATTGACCCAATTTTATATGCTTTGTCGTGCAAGTTCGATACAAAATAATTCTCTTTTCCTCTTTTTTCAAACCCCCTCAAACAAAAATAGAAATAAAAAATAACAAGGTACAAAGTTATTTTTTACTCCATTTTTATTTGACACTAATTAGTACTGTATATGGTTTAATTAAGTACTTTAGAGACTTCATTCGAGTGGTGCAACACGTAATGCAGAAAGCGTGTTTCAAATGAGAGTCTCTCCTTCGAGTGGAAGACAAGTGTCGCGAAATAAATTGCACATGACTTTTTATTTCAAATTTTCTGGGCCGACTTATATTTAGATGGAATTTTTTATTCGAATGCATCGATCTGTGTCGAAAAGTGTTGGCAAGCGTACGAAAAGTGAGTGCAAAGAAACCATTAGCGACAAATTAAATCAAGAAAATTTCTACACTAGTCAATAAGTCTTGTAAATTTTTTTCTCCCATTTTTTAATAAACAATCAATGATTCATGATATTGTGAAAAAGTGAATAACCGAAAAATTGTAAACATGTGTGAGAACTTCGTTACTGTTTTTAAGAACGAGCACGTAATGGGTGGAACATCGAGACTATTTTTATTTTCTTGCTTCTGCATACGCATAAGCACTCGTACAGCAAATTCTATTTATATGTATTTAATGCCATCGCCTTTCAGTCCTGCAGATTTCTGCAACGAATGCTTGCCCGAAGCAACATAAAAAATCAAATAACAAAATTCAAGCAGCCCTGATCCTGCAAGAGATAATAGTCTGAAGGTTGAATTGAAAATACAGTAAAGATAAATATTTAACAGAAGCAAAGATCGTTTGTGATATGACGTGAATTTTGAGTCACCAATATAAACATTTTATTCAATATACAACAATTTATATAGTTAAATAAAACTATTTCAAATCTAGCATTGGAAGGAAAAATGATTTAACTGTATGTAAAAATTTGTTGGAAGTAGAGTTTTAATCTCGCAAAATTATTGTTTCAGCTTAAGAAAACAGGTGATTGCTGACTAGCTGTTATCTTCTTTGCATCTAAATAAAATTTGTCCTCTAGATAAAAATTAATTCCTGGATTATGATTAAATGTTCTGTAGTTGGATGAATGAAGAATATCTTTTTATTTTTAGAGAGAAGTGGGCAAAAAATATCGATATTTTCAAATCTGTACTCTCTAAAATTGAATCAGTGGAAGTTCACTGATTCTCAGTGACTCTTTTCTCACGATTTTAATCAGTGAAA
>JAUESH010000039.1:15722240-15732632 GCA_032275165.1 Synergus magnus
GATTAAGTTGAAATCGTTAATAAAGTTTCTAAATTTTTAGAAAAGTAATTTTTATTTAACTAGGGCATTTCTTGGGTGGGCCTTGCCAGTTTACCAGGTTAGGGCCATATCAGAAGTATGGAAAACTGGCCAGACCCTTGTCAGGCCCATGTATAAATTTCTGCACGAGAAGAGGTTGATAATTTGGCGGCTTGTTAATTTAATGCCCCCCATTATTAATTTTACCCATTCCAAAAGATTAGACTGAAGAAATATTTCACATCAAGCACTTTCAAAATATAATATGCCCGATTTTTATTCAAGCTTTCAAATTTGAATTGGAAGCGAGGGGTTGACCACTATTGAATTCGGGTTTGCACCTGTTCCTAAATTCTTTTGAATTCTTTTGAAGTCTTGGATTTAAAGGATATTTTTAAAAAACTAATGAGGTACAAATTCCATTTTTTAGAAAAGTAAATCTTGCATTTAAAGATTTTATTATCTCAATCATCCGTGTTTTCAGCATTCCTTTTCGAGGGTAAATGAAGGAGTATTGGAACGTTAGGGCCCAGGGCTTGAGGCATTTTTACATACATAGTGCCCTGGGGCTCCAAAGATTTTTTAATGCGAAAGATTATCTAACAGTGGTGAAGAGGCAATACAGGTAAGACAAGTGTGGGTAGGAGGTGGCAAAGGAGGTGGATGGAACCAAAGAGGATGAGTGAAACAGCCTTAGGGCCTGAAGGGCCAGGGTGGCTAGCTACGGAGATTTTGGTAGGAGCCTCTCGTACGAGAGAAGGAATGGCAAGAGGGACGAAGTCGAGGGGGACATGCAGAAGGTGAACGTCCAAGGGGCCAACCTGTTCGGGGTTCATGGCCCTCGGACGACTAGCAAACGCTCAGGGAGCCATCCTGCCCAATCTGCTAGTAAGACCCAAGGGCCGCAGTCAGTTCTTACTTAGGCCCTTCTTCTCAAATCTTAAAACCACGCTCATTTCTCCAATTTATTTCCATATACATTACACTTTTCGGAAATAGAAATCGTGTTTATAAAGGTCAATAGAGGCAGTTTTTAGATTCTGTAATCTGCGACGAAGATATTTTTTGTGAAGGTGGGAAAATAAAAAAATTTGGTTCTCTCCTTTAAGGAATTAGGAAAGACAGTGATTAATACGATTCTAATTTTAAATGAAGAAGAAAGTATGAGTTTTCACACGAATGACTGCTTGTTGTATTGCAAATTCTCGTTTATAAATTCTGGCAATGGGGTTAATATATACAACCTCTAGTTGCCTGGATACTTATTTATAAAAGCGGCTTCGTCTATTTCTATCTTTACACTTGAAGTAATATATCATCATTGAAAAAACATATTTTAAGACAAATACAAATTCCCGTGTGGAAAAGTTTCGTGACAGTCGATTTGAATCATGCTAGTGCCTGTATAGTTTTTATCACGCGTGTCTATTTAACGAAATACTAGCCTGGCACGATCTTGGCGCTATCTAGCTTTTCCTAGCACTTAACTTGTCGCTTTCTACAATCTAATCCCAATCCTGGCCACTGGGAAAGTTAGGCTGTCCCGCGCCAGTATAGACTCAAGACAAACTAGACAGAACCAGTAAAGGGAACTGAATTAAATTTTAGAAGCGCTTTCGATGAGGATTTCAGAAATGGATAAAGGAATAGTGTTCCGTGCATATTACCAGTATTCCATAAATCACTTCCCTTGAATAATGCATATATTTGCTTCTCCCTTCTTGGACTGCAATTTTTCTCTGGCGTTTGAAAATGCGGACTTTGTTAAACTTAGAACGAGTATTTTAATCAGAGTTGCCATTTCGCTGAACAAACGAAGAATCGAGAAATTATTCTCTCGACAAAAAACAATATTGCTCGTTTGCTCAGCGAAATAAGTGCCTGTCGACACGTCGAAGACGACCTGTGAATAATTAAATCCTGATGAAAAGGACAATATTAATAGGGAAGAGACTGGAATATTGAGAAGTTAAAAATCCAATCAAGTTCCCCGATTCGTCAACATCTTCGGTCAGTCCTCGAAAAGAAGTTCGCAGGATATTATAGACATTATCAGGTTAAGAATAAGTCACTATAGTCTTGAAAGAAATCTCGCTGATGAAACTGGTTAAACAACATAGATTTGTAATTTATTTTTCTTTGTAATTTTTGCTCTCGGATATTTTTGATGTTTTAAGAAAGTTTGGAGTTAAAAAAGTGCGTCTAGCGCTACACCTTGTGCAAATTTAAATAAAGGGTCAGGGTTCAGTTTACTCCATTTCGCTATTCCGAGAGAAACGCGAGGGGAGAAAACGAGTTTTGTTTCAGTTCTAGAAGATACTGGACCGTCGTGTCGGATGCAAAACTTCTATTTAACTTAGACGCGTGTCTAGCGCCACAAGAAATCAATGGAGCTAAACACATGTCCACTTTTATCGTGAGATAATCTATTTTAAATGCTTTATGCGAATCTTTTGTGAAAAGATTATTCACTGAATTATTGATCTCACTTAGATATATTTAAATCTTGAACTTATTCTACTATGACAAAATAATATAATATAAAAGTGAATGCAAGTACTTTTTTGACGCCTATATTTAGAAAAGAACTGAAATCTCTTCAGTTTTAAGGAGTCGTTGAATTCCATTTCATTTATGACTTTTTTTTGTCCAACCAGATGATAATTTTCACGGAGAACTGCGTCAAGAATCTCACATTTAAAAGCATCATTGCACCATGTCACGCAGTAGATGGATATCAAACTCTTATAAAAAGTGCCTTTGCCGATCCTTGTCCAGTGCGATTCTAACAAATCGTCGAAAGATCCGATAATATGGCAAAGAACGAATTGTGCAAGAGCGTTTCATACGCCTCTGAGGTTCCTTGTACATATATTATTATTAATTATGTTCTTTAATAATGTTGTATTTATCCACGTCACGTAAATCTCGTGTGGTGTGTAGTAAAAGTTAAGCGTCAATAAAGCCTCTCGTATCAGTACTTGCGATCATTCCAGGCGCAGGTAATGTATTTTTTAAAACATCGTAAATTTCCTGCGTTTAAACTAAGCCTTCCGCCGTCTCCCTCTTATGAATCTACACCTATCTTGCCTCATTTTTCTTCATCTCGAATCCAATAAAAATTCAGAAATTACCTACTTAACGTATACATTATTAGAATTTCCCAGGTGGAAATTTTAGTACCGCGCCAGTATACTGGCATTAGTACAAAAGGTAACTCGGTGCAAAACAGCGCTAGTTACTTTATATACTTCTAATTATCCAACATAAAAGGTACTTCTTCCTATTTTTTACAATTTTGTGAAGAAACTATTCAGTTTGAATGCGAGACTCACTTACCTTGAACGTGTACACAGTTCTTCAAAATTTCATTAACAGAATTCATCCACTACTTAAAAACAAAGGTAATTTTTCACTTTTATGAATCTCCTCATAAAACTAATTTAACGTACGAATGAGGGACGTTTATGAATGCGATTAAGATCATGCTCGAGCTAGTATATACGAAATCAAAAAGAAAGTCACTTCGTATGCAGAATCTAAAAATTCCTAATCGTGTTCGTCGGTGCTCGCATATCAGAATTTCGCAAGGGCAGTCGATGTTGTCACCCGAGGTGTTCAAAGTGTGTGAAATTGTGTGTGCACCACAGAACTGCTCATATTCGCAAAAAGCATGTCTCAAAGAACAAAGCAATGCCTCACACACAGTATGTGTGTCATCTGCCTAGAATGTGCAGTGAATTGTCTAAGCATTCATAGAACAGCAGTTAGGCAACCTTAAACCTTTTCTAAAGATTCAATTTCGCTGACAAACCAGCGGTGGATGCCTCAGATAAAAACTGCTGAAACTTATTTCACCACAATTTTTGTATGCAGTAAATTGTTGATTCGCTATGCTATTTTGCTTTTAATTCAAGTTCTGATAAAAAGATTAAAGAGTAAATTAAACAATTTTCATAATGTATTTTATGAAATATGGTGCATTATATTTCTGGATAAAGTTCCAAAAAGAGGTTCGAGAGGTATAGGATTTTCGGAACTACAGACGTATTTTTTAATGAATGAATTTGGGTCAGATTTGTCTTCAGGGAATTAAAGGCGGCGTGATGTTTTGAGCAATCTAATTGTTGATTGCTTGGAATGGTAGTGTGGCCGATTGTGATGAAATTTCGCAGTAAAGTAATCGGCTGCGCGGGCCAGCAAAGATTGCATAAAATTAGCTAGCCGCTCGTAAAACGCGTTTTTTGCAGCTGGCTTAAGAAGGTTGATTATGCGTTCACCGGTTCAACTTACGCGTTCGGGCAATGTGTCACTGTCGCTGTCAGTTCGTGTCTGCAGTGCTGCGCCTGTCCGTTTTCTGACCAGCGAAAGACGATGGACCACCGAGTGCAGTCGCATCTTCCCATCTATCCCTTCGGTATTATCTCTAAGTCTACTTCTCTGTCCTTAAACCCAAAAAAACAAATAATTTAGATTCCTTAGGATTATTTGTTAAAAAAGAGTGACCACTAGACCGAAAAACCGAGAAAAACGTTTATAAATTTGAGTTACTAATCTCTAGGCAATAAATTATTAAATGGTTTATATTTAAAGTTGCGGAGCCAAATTAATCTGCATTAATTTGTTCGCATTAATTTACAATCATTCGGAATTGCATGAAAAGTTTAATTATGTAAGTAAAATTTGAATATAAGGAAAGATTAAAGGCAGGAAGAAGTATATGTATTCCGGATTTTGATTCTGCAATTTAAAGAAAAGAGTAAAAAGGTGGAGCGGATTTGCGACGATGAACCTTTCAATTATATAGGCGCATTCTAACGCATATAATAAAGGACCGGAAACTCATCCCATCCATTCATAATTTGACCAAAAGTTTCTGTTTGCCCGTCATGCGATTTTTTTGTGATTCTTCAAACTTCTCAAAATATAAACAATAAAATTTCAGGGTAAAAGCCACTGTGGACTACCGGAAGGGGAGTACAAACTATATAACTAAATGACATGGGGAGGGGACGGACGCGTGTACATTATATTGTGCACATTGCATTTTAGGCCCCTGATGGTGCAATTAAACGAAATTGAAGTAATTGTGATCGAGACGGCCTATTATGCTTTGCTGTCGATGTCCCACTTTCTAAATATATACTCATCGTTTTAAAAATTTGCTGAATGGCATATTTTCTTTAAAAAATAATTTGAAATTCATGGTTTTTAAGAAATTGAAACTAGGAACTCGTCTACTTGAAAATAAATTTAATATGAAATGTAGAAAGAATATGATTTAAATATGTAAATATATTGAAAAAGGAATATTTTTATTTTCTGTATTTGCATGTATATTTTAAAATTACTATATTTTTCAGTCACGATTAAGATACAAATTTTTCAAAATTTTCAGAGTTAACATATGCGCAGCTCATCATGCTAAAATCATACAAAGATTGTAAAGCTCGACCATTATTGTTATGACTTTATATTACTTTATGCTTTCATAAAAGTGGACGCATTTCAGTTTTATGCACACATTAGTACATTGGAAAACTAAAAAGGATTGTTTTGTAAAGTTGTATTTCATACATTTTATTACCCTTTACATTATATTTCGCCTGTCATAAAATATACTGTTAATTTAATGCAATTCTTTGGTTCTTTCAACTCTAAATAAAATCCTCGAAATGGGTCATGAAGTTTAGTATTTAATTAAATATAATACAATGCGATTTATAAATGAAATAATAATGTTTGCTGTTCCCAAAATGCAGCAGTGGTATTTTTTCACTGACCTACTAAAGCATAAAAATAAATTCAACTCTTAGGTCAGAAATTATCTGTAATCTCCCAGTTTAAAAGGACCCGCGACTCAATTGAAGGATATTTTAAAAAGTAATATTTATATATATTTGGCCAAAATTTAGGTCATAAGAAGATTATGGGAATCAGGCAAATCATAATTGAAGTGTATTTATATTTTCGTAAAGTCCCGCTTAGAAATTATATATAAATATATTTTATTTAAACTGTTATCGGTTCTGCTATTTTCAGCAAGAGAATTGTTAAATTACTTATAAATTTTGTAAGTGTCAGACATTTTATAATAAAAGTTACCTGATCAGTTTCCGAACAGATTCCATGGCCGGGAATCAACCAAAACAGCGTGATCTTTTTAGTCGGATTATATATTTTTATATAACAAAAGAACCAAAAAATTGCATTTTAAACTTTCAATTATTGAAATGAAAAATATTTCGAGAATTGAATAAGGAAACCGAGAGATTGTTTTTCGCATGCGCCTAAATGAAAACGAGTTTCAAAATGAATGCATGTTCTGAGACAGTAGAAAATACTCAAGAACCTGTTAATGTGTATATGCAAACGAATAAGCGAGTATCAACTAAAGTGAAAATATAATCAAAATAATGTTCTCTTTATGAATCTTGCTGATATGAAATTAGCTTTGGACAACATTAATGCAATTCTACAAGGCCAATATAAACGCTTATGTGCACATACAGAAATATGAGCAGGCATGACCGCTTAATGCCACAATCAGTTGAGCATTCATCGGATAACCGTAACATTTTGCTGGCGATGACGCAACGCACAGGCCGTTATGAAATCGCCAAACGAGTGGCCCATAGAGAGGTGTGCGATTTTTAGACTCGCTTGCAGATTTCGCGACGACATCGTTGCATAAATTACATATATAACACTGCTGATCGTCGTGAATCCCAACAATACCTAACGCGATTCTCCACAACTGTCCCCAATATTTTTTTTCGTGGGAGTTGTATCCACGAATTTTGTACAGTATCTATCGAAAAATCTCGGGAGATTCGTGATTACGAGCGGTTAAAATTTATAGAAAATATACATATGAATAGAAGATAGTAGGGAACAATGATTAATTAATTAATTAATAACAATATATTTAAAACATAATTGTTTATAAAGGGCACTAAAGAAGTATTGAAAAAGTAGATCAGATTGAACTAAGTGTGTGTGATACTAATACGTGGGAAAAGTTGGCCCCCGGAAGTTGGTGCGTCTGTAATGCACGATTATTACGCGCATCCTTGCAAATTTTGTCGGGAGAATTGTTAATGCGTTTACATTCGCCATGCACACGCTGCAAACAAACTGGCGGATATATTTCGGCTTAATAATACCGAGTCCGTAGATGTAAGATAGTTATAATTAGGACCGCATTCGGTCTAGCAATAAGCAGGTTACCCATGTGAACTTCCTTCGCTTGAATTTCGGCAGTACCGTGAAGAGGTTGTTAGGACTCTAATCTTTCACTGTATCGTTTTACTCGAAATGTAAATAATTCAAAAGTGCAACTCACCTTTCACGAATTGCAATTTGAGTGCTTCTCTTATAATTGTCAACTTTCAAATTTGGACACTTTTTCTATTCACAAGTTTCTAAACACAAATGCTTTCGAAATTATTTACTTTTTCTGAACTGTGAGGATTTCGGTTTCAAACAATTTCTACATTACAAATTTGGAGCTTAAAATAAATATACATCGGACATATTTCACTGCGAATTTGGACAATTCTGACATAATTTTTGCACAACTTTTAATGTCTTTCGAATGCGATCTGCATAATATTGGCTTAGTGTTATTTATGCTGATATTGCGCATATTTTAGACTCTCTTTAAAATGCAGAAGTCACGACAGGTGCTTAATCAGAATCGAACACGAACAGCAACTCTTCTACCGTTATTTCTTCATGGTAGAGTGCACTTTTTGGAGAATGCACCAAAAGCTCAAAAGCATGAGCATCGCGTTTATAATAATTAAATTCGTGCATACGCAGCGGTCTGGCACAGGTAAATAGCGCATTATTATTTACGTACTTTGTTTGCGAAAATTACGTATTCGGTCGTCGCGATTATTGCATTTCAGTTAGCGGATCTGTTATTTCAACGTTTTTGTCGCGCAGGATGTAGGTAGGTGGCTGGATGCGCCCGGGCTTGGCTTCGAAATGTTATTAATGCTGCAGCGAGCGGCAAGCAGCAAACAAAAATAATTAATATTTATCGTCCACGATTTCCGCACCCGCGAATATCGAGAACGCGATACTGCACCCACCATCCATGTATATGTCCTATACAGGGTGTTTCACGTGATTTGGTCAGCAATCAAACAAATTCAGTTGCAAGTGTTTTCAAAACTTTTCAAACAATTAATCTTTATTTCATATCGAGAGAAAAAATTTGTCATTTGCATGAGCCGCATGTTGAAATGACAGTCAACTTTTTAAATAATATTTACAGAAAATTAACTATAATACATGGTCTATTTAATCTTCTAGACATTGTTTACAACTTGTATGAATAAGTCGGTGATCTAGTGAAGACGTTTATTAGTTTGAATATATTGAGTTGATTTGTCAGAAATATTAAAGTTCTACATTTGGTATTACTTTCGTTTTGACATTTGCACATCTGTAAGAACAAGTTTTATCTTCAAAAGTTGAAGAGCAGATGGCTATGAATAAAAAGTGGGAATAACACATGCTTTTATTTTAAATTGTAAGGTGAATCATTTATTAGACAAGAACTTTATTTTAAAAAGTGTAAAAAAAACGACTTCTGGTATATGATTATTTTTTTTATATAAAATATACTTTTTTATTATGAATTACATTTAAAAAATGAATACTTTTGTACACCCTATGGTCCTTTTACGTCGCTGATCCAGGATAATTTTTCAACCGTACAAAATTTCGAGCTGGCGTTAATTCGATAACATAGATATGCAACTCTGATTTATTTAGCGATCGGCGCATGCTCGTTTTTTCAGCACTGGTAATACGTATTTCGTTTATTAGTTTTGTCATTTAAATATTTAATTCTGCATTGTTTATCTTGACGCGCAAAATGCAGTCCTCCAATTTTTGGAAAATTTCCAGAAACGAGTATAGTTTATTTGACGATATGATGTATGCAGGGACTTGAATTGCAAATATAAAAGCAGTGCTTCATTCGTTGATTAATATCAAACGTGTAAACGATTTTATTCCATCAGTTTGATTCCAAATTCACATCACAAATTGTGAAGTACCGGAAATGAGATCTCATGGCATTAAAATGGAACGTGTAACAACGCCGATCAATACTTTATAATTGCGAGTAATTTTATATCGCAAGCTTTCAACTCATAACTTTTATAGTATTCATTGTTTTGTAAGAGTATAATCATTTCGTTACATTCATTTGATTATTATATGTTTTTTTTATATTAATATTTTTTTCTCTAAGATTTTCTTATTGTAATTCTGAAAGGAAGTTTTTTATTTTTTTTATATTTTGTTGTACTTACTTCTTGTCTCTATGGCTGCATTTTCATGCTTTACGCATGTAAAAAATGTATGGTGAATTGTCTGAAGTGTTTATACATCACAAGGAACAAATTATAATTCGCAATACGTCGCATGTCCAAGTACATTCTTACGTCTGTCGCAGGACACTTATAAGTACACGTATTGAATCCCCCCATTGACTCGTTTTATTGACCTTGAAAGTAATTCATCGAACACACACTGTTTGTCAACTGCGATTTTTTATCTAAAAATGCAATCATTCTATCTTAAAAAAGTGGTGTAACGAAATGTCTCGAAAATCTCGCATACATTGTTGTTGCAAACCTGATAGGCTTTTCAATGACTAGAAATTTTAAGATAGAAAAAAAAAAATAATCGTGATGGTTTGCTCTTAACATTTGACGAGAACCTGCGGAATCCATTAAAATACGTTAAAATTTCTTAAAATTCCTAGATACCTCTTGAAATCCTTTAACATTCCACAAAAATCTTCAAAATCATAAATCTCTTGAAATGTCTTAAAATTTTACGAAAATCTTCGAAATCCTTTTAAATTATAAAAATATCTTTTGAAAATAATAAAAATCTTTTGAAATCCCTCAATAAAATCAAAAAAATCTCTTGAAATACGGTCAAATTCCTGAAAATCCCTTGAAATTCTTAGAAACCTTTTGAAACCTGTTTAAATTCCTCGAAATTCCATGACAAGAATTAAAATCCCTTAAAATCTCCTAAACCTTCCAGAAACCTTTTGAAATCTCTTAAAATTTCACGAAAACCTCGAAATCCCTTAAAATTCGTAAAAACCTCTTAAAATTCCCAGAAACTTCTTGAAATTCTTTAAAATTCTACGATAACAGTTAAAACCACTTAATATCCTTTAAAATTCATTAAAATTATTAGGAATCTCATGAAATTTCACGAAATCCTTAAAGATTCTATAAAATCTTTTAAATATCAGAAAAACCCCTGAAATTCCTTACAATTATTAGAAATCTCATAAAATTTCATAAAATCTTTTAAAAATCATTAAAATCTCTT
>JAUESH010000039.1:15742181-15753606 GCA_032275165.1 Synergus magnus
AATCTTTTGAAATCCCTTAAAATCATTAGAAATATCATAAAATTCCACAAAATCTTTTAAAAATCATAAAAATCTCTCGAGAAAGACTTTGAAATCTATTAAAAATCACTTAAAAATCATCAAAATTCCTCAAAATTCCTAGAAACCTCTTGAAATTCCTCTCTAAAAAAAGTGATGTAACGAAATGTCTCTAAAATCTCGCATACTTTGTTTTTTCAAACCTGCTCTCGAAATTTGAATCAGCGAAATTCCGCTGATTCAGATTAAGAGAGTGATTGACTTTTGAATGACTTGAAGTTGTGAGAAGTATGTAAAACAAATGCTAGTGAATATAAATAATTGTGAAAACGGTTTGCTAGTACAATATACATTCTAATCCTATCTTATTACACCCATATCTGCAGTATATTCCTACTATACAGGGTGAGTTTTTTTATCTTGAGACATCGAAATATCTCAAGAAATACGCATTGTATAAAAAAAGTATAAACATTGTTTATTTTCGAGGGGGAAAAACAACTCCGCAAAAATTCGCACCACACCCCACATATTGCAGACATTTCAATGCCTTAAGATAAAAGATTCACCCTGTAATATTCTAAACTCACTCTATTTTTTTAACATGATACTTTCTTAATACTGATTCTCTCTTGTTATTTTGTAAATAAATTTTGTAGAACCTCGCCCACTCTTTGATGTAAAATACAATATAATTGAAATGAATAAATCTCTCGTATTTTCATCCTTCATCTGCCATAAATTCATATGTAGATAAAAAACGAGACAGAGATTCGTGACCACACACGATCAGAGAATACGAGATAGCGAATAAATCGTCAAGATTCTGTTCTATCGTCCATATTGGGAGCACTACGTAAGATAGGGATCGCCAAAAACGTCGTTCCTGCATTTCGGCAGTGAGATGCGTGGGAGAGCGCGGGCGGCAGGATGCAACGAAACAATTGGTGGAAGGAAGGTAGAAAAAATTCACTGTGTCCACAGAGCCGTAACCACCGTGCCAAAATTAGTCTGAGAGTGCAACCATTATTCTTCCAAAATGAGGAATTAGGGGAAAACCACAAAGTTTGATTTATTCTTGAGGAAGGTGCTCAGGAAAGAAGAACGAAACCTTCATGAGTGCTTTAAACACAATTTTAATCTATCAGAAATTTAACCAAACGTCGGTTATGATTATAAATTTAAAAGAGCCTAAATCTTAGAACTCTTCAGTATAAATGGCTCTTTAATAATTCCCATCGTTTATAATTAATATTTTCTTAAACTGCGTTGCAAGTTATATAAATAATGATTTCCTCTCCGATTTCCTAGAAATCAAGACGTAAAAATTCATCTGAACATATCCGCGCATTGGTCAAAAATAAAAAAAATGTTAAATATTAATCCACTGAGCTTTTCTTGTATATAGTATATAAAAATAATTATCAGTATAAACTGAAGGCTCATTTTGTAATAATAAATGAATCATGATCCTTGATGACTTTTTTTCATAATTGTCGTAAGAACATCTGCATAAAATAGGTGGGGAATGTCCTGATACGAGATCAAGAACCTCTTTAATTTTCCGAAGTTTACAAGGAGGCGTTTCTTTTTCAACTCCTTGCGAACGAGTCATGGCTATTTCTTTCTCAAATCAAACATTCTAGAAATAAAGTTTCGATCTTTTTTTCCGGCGTCGTTTCTTGCACACGCAACGGGCCATGCATTTGTATCGCAAACGTCACGCATACAATTACTAAATTTTGTGGATGTAGTGTGTGCAGTTCACACTAGTCATACGCATGTACACGATGGTCACGCATGCCGCAAGGAGTTTAAGGCCCTGGAGATTACGGCCGTTGCACCGAATACATCGATCAAGTTTGCCGAACTCGACACAGGCAACGACATCACTTCTGCCGGATGTTACGTGTCGGTGGGTCGCTAAAATCTAGTAAGGTATATTTAAAGATTAAAAAATGCATCCAGTTCGTTTTTAATCAATTTCTTCACGGAAACAAATGTTTATTTTTGTTAATTTCAAACCTCCTAATTCATTACTCCTGAGTCATAACTCCTGATTCTTATAATAGCAAGAAAAGCTCTTTGACGACTTTTAAAGAGCCTTTATTCAAGCAACCGCAAAATATTCACAGAAATTTGAGATTTTTGTCATTTATGGTTGAAGATATCGAGGCGTGATGATGCGACTTTCGACAAAAGGATTAAAGCCAAAACATCCGCAGGCCATTCTTGGGCGTTTGGTATTCGAGCTACGCCTAAAAGCAAGTTCTAAGTGGCTAAGTCAAGTCAACAGGGGCAATGCACCAGGCGATGACCAAGGTGGGGTTTGCGGGCCTTGTTGGCAGGTGGTTCTTCCTCGGCTCAAAGAACTTTTGTAGGGGCGTTGATCCTCACAACGACGCCACCGCGAGAAAGAGAGTACCTTGTCCAAAAGACTGAAGAATAAATTCAACAGCTTTGTCCCAAAAAATACAGAGCTCCACCGTAGTAGAAACGTCTTTGAAAAAGCAAGAGGCGCGTGGAACAAGACATATTCCTGGCAAATATTCTTGGACTTTCCTTGAAGCCCTGAGAAAGATAGTTGGGCCTTAAGGCCCGCCATTTTACTTCCCTGCTAGCTAGAAGTGCGTGATAAAAAGTTGATCTGCACCTGCTATGTGATTGGCATTAAAACAAAAATCTTGCCTCTTATGATTACAATTGTTGTTGCGTAACAATTTAATTTAGAATTACGATTATAATCACCATTAGACATTTTTAATTCTAGGGACTGTTTATGATTCGATACAGCTACAGGTCAAGCAAAAATTTATGGGCTGAACGAATATTGTAGTTCCATATTTGTAAGGATAATATTTTTTATGGTCCAAACGATCATAAATACGTTTTCACCATGAACATTTACGATCATACACTATCCGAATTATTTATGATCGGTTTTATAAAACACGCGCTACGGGAGTTGCTTTCCGTTCCAGATAATTATTTTTTTTATTTTGATAGATATAAAATGGATGTGAAATATATTGTTAAGTCGAATTTCAGGAGAGACCCTCTGTCGAAAGAATATCCAAGTGTTGAAAACTTGAGTACTGTAACATTGTGTTTCATCCTGAAAGAGTTGTTTTTATTTTCAAGTATCTTCATCAGCTTGTAATATTAATACTATCGTTATCTTTTAGAATGCAATTTTCTGGGGATAGAACGGAGGGTCTATGATCGAAAGTAATTGATGGATTAGGATCCTGACATATGATTCTTTTCAGAGAGATTTGTACTTTAAATCTCCACGGGTACAAAATGTAAGGATTTCAGAAACGCGCGAGAAAATAGTCCAAGTAGGATAAATTGCTAGTGAAATGATGTCATTGTTGAGAAGTGAGCCTTTAGCACTCGATAGATCTAGAATAACTTCATAATTGCTGAAAGTACTTTATCTATCATCGAAAACATCTATAAGTAGAAGGAGCAGTTCAAACAGCGTAAAGGATTATTAAAAACATGAGAATGTTCTTCAGTTTTTCCTTCAGCTGCAGCTTCCATTTGATCCTTAAGCGTCAAGTTTCTTAAAGAACTATCAAAGAGGCTTCACGGAACAAACAAAATTAATAAACCTAAGGAAAAGGGGGTCAAATGGGAGTCGATCTTAAAAGAAGGTTGAAGCGAGAACTACTCCAGGAGAAATGCAGGCTTCCTTTCCCCTTTACCTCTCCTGCAGTCATCCCTAAGAAAGGTTTTCTTAAAAAAACGCGCATCATTTCGCACGTTTCGAATGACAAGGAGCAACGTAGAACCTTCAGGCATTTTCTCTGTTTTTTTTTTTTTAATTTGAAGGATGTTTTGCGAGCAAGAGGAACCTTCGTGGGTAAAATCGAAGGAAGAAGAAAATGGAAGAAGCGGGGCTTCGTGTCGCTCCGAGTTCGGCTCGTATTGCATAGCATATCCATCGTGTATATATACTTGTATAGTGTCTGCACATACATATACACACATATATATGTATAGTAAGCGGAGACGATTGCACGGGTGGGATTGTAGTGAAAAAAAGCAAAAGGGCCGCCACCGAAAACCGCCTAGCGATTGCATTGAGGAGAAGAAGAGAGTAGAGACGATACTCTCGAAGCGAGCAAGGAACGGCTGCATCTGACGTAGGTTCGGTAGGTTGGAGGGTGGCGGGAGTCTCTAGAAATTAGGTTGTTGCACCGCATTGGACCCGTAGTGGGGTCAGACCAAGGCCCCTGCTACTCGCTTCCCCTCCACGAATTTAGGCCGTTGCACTTTTCGGACCCTGCGCCCGAAGAGTGGGGGGCCCAAATAGAAGCAGAATAGTCGGGGTGGGGAGTGCATCGCTGAAACGAAGCCATGGAGGGATAGAGTGCATTTAGGTACAGCCTCGTCAAGCCCATGGAGAGGGAACTCTAGCACAGAGACAGGGCCGCAATGCACAAATTCCTGCATTCTCTAAAAGAAATCGCTTCTCTGGCCTTGATATTTCATTAAAAACAAATTATTTGCCAATCGACCCATTTTTATATGAGAAAATGTAATATATACATTCACAGCATGCTTGATTTACATTTCAGTTTTGATCGATTGTTATTCTAGATAAATTAACACATAAGCGTTAATAAATTATGTTGTTTTGTATCAGTTTTTATAGAAAACTACAGGTTACCCTCGTTACCAGATTTTGGAGTTGCCGATAATCCCAGAATCTTTGTTTTAAGTGTTTTTAATATAGTTTTTCATGCATTTGAAACTCGGTTGTTTCCGAGATGTAGGTAATATAATGTTGACCTTTCTTCAAAAGAAGAAACAGCGTCGATAAAATGGAGGAAGACAGCAGAAAGTTTAACGCAGCTTCTTAATAGAGTATATAATCCTTAGAGTGACCTAAGCATGTTTGAATTATGTAAACGTGCGTTCATTGTCAGCCACAACCCTTCGCAAACGCAGAAACATTTACGTAAGAGTTGAATGCATCCTAATTATAGGGTTGAGTCGCTAGTTGCAAGCAGATACAGGTCTTTACAACCAACGACTGGACCATTAGAGTACAGTTCATATGTAACTTTACTGACAAGTTTAGATAAATTAGGAGAAATTTGCATTTAAATAAATTATAATGAATGTTCTTACAATGTATGTCTGGTAAGAATAGAATCCGAAAAAGTAAAAAAGTGTGTTTTAGTGGTGTTTTAGAATTTTAGATTTTTGAACATTTTAACAATGAGCTGCTTTATGTGATCACATAGCATGCGTGGAAGGATCGTTTGTGAATTCTTGATCATAAGGTACATAACTACCCACGTGCATACCTACGGGCGCACGTAATCGTATATGTTCCTCTGCGATCCTGGGGCATCTTTGAAACTTTGCAGAAAAAAAAATGGCGTAATGAAAAAGTGTTCCTGAGAATGTTCCAAAAATCTTTTTAGTAGAGACAGAATAATGGAAACAATAATAATTTGCATAATATTTTTCTGTAATTGATATTAAAGTCTGATGTTAGCTGAAAATAACTTTTATGGTAAAGAAATGCAGTTCAAGGTTGAGTTTCCGAAAGTATGTGTATAGAGTTCTGACTTGTTAAATTTGCCATATAATAAACGACTAAATAAAAATTGTTCAGTTGAAGTTTCGCAATCATACCTATACTGCATTTTTTAAAATGAAGTGTTGAGAAAGTCATGAGTGTAAATTTAAAGAAAAGACTTTAAGACCTCGTTGCTCAAGGTCGGTTGGATTGGCATGATGTTTATGAAACAGCTGCACGTTTTGAGAAAGAGTCTACGCATATTTAAACAATCAAATACTGAATCATCACAATTTAGTCGAATGATTTATGTAGCTAAGCGTATCACATTATAGATACATTCTATCACATCAATGATTGAAATTCACTGAAATTTAGATAAACTGACTTATAAATCGAGGAAAGAATATTACAGAAGAACAAATATTATATAACTTCAATACCAAAATCTAAAAAATGTGTACCTACTTATTTATTTTTATTGAAACGAATATTAAATTATTAATAATAAATAAGTATTTTTTAAATTATTTTCAGATGCAGAGGTTCCGTTTTTAACTACAAAATTTTGTTATTTTATATAAAGCGACATTTAAAAAAAGACAGGTTTTATTTGAAGGAAGATGTGTTCTCTTATTAACTGATTAAAAACAGCTGTGAATTTTTTAATACATTTTGCAAGATATTTTAAATAAACAAGCCTTGAATTACAAGTTTATAAATGTAAATTTAATATTTACTTAATTTACTTAATTTAATATTGAATATTTATGAATTACTTTGTATTCCTCAAATTTTTAAATTCAAGTGTAAATCAAAATTGCAAGTAGATGGCCCCTGGATCCAACATGTGCGAAATTTCTATGCAACATGAAAAAGAGTTTGTGCAATATTTTTCGTTTCTCAAGCTTGAGTTCGAAGTTGAGCGCCGGGCCTAGAGAGAAAAAACGAAAAGTCGGACGAGAGAAACGCGCTTGGCCCAGGGAGTAAATTACATTTAGGCCGTTGCACCTAAGGTGGGGTTTGGTTGGCCAGGTACCCATACACTCGAGGGTCCCATCTTGTATCGGCGATTGGGTACAAATAAGTGTATATCTATATGTCTATTCACGTAAAAAAGGGGGCAAGTGGACCTAGCAACTAGAGGGGGTGGGGCGAGAAGGGGCCGAGGAAAAAGAAAGGGGAGAGGAATTGGAGAAGGTGGCGGAGAGGTACATTTTGGGTCTCCTCTTATTGCATTGGACGGTTAGAGCGAGGGATTGGGAGTTCCAATGCATTTTGGGACTATTCGGACGAGCGAGCCAGTGGTGGGGACACCAGCCGGGCCCTAGCAACGAGAGGAAGACGCCTAGCAACGCGCGAGCGGGGAATCGGGGTGTGTTCCAAATGGTGGGGGTGGGGGAGCCTAGCATGCATTTAGGCACATGCACACGCAGGTTGAGAGACCGAATGGAGTGGGCCCATCCAAAAGATACCATGGAGTGGGGGGTAAGTAGGGTTCACGGGAGTTTTTCGACTCCTTCGCCCGCTCGGTCACCACGACTAGTTTCAGTGGTTCGCAAATTTTTATCTTTCAATCCTTAGTCTTTTCAATCTATTTTTCCCTTTTTCTATTACAAAATTTTTATTCGTTTATTGAAGAGACTTTTTTACGAAAGGAATAAATGTAAATTGTTACCACGTCTTAGGTAAGGTAGCCTTGATTAATTCGATAGATATTTCTGGAATATGGATTATATACTTGATAAGCATTGAATATTCTGAATAAAAATGGACGAAGGAAACGTCTGGTTTGGAGTTTGGCAAAATGTCACCTATTGATCGTTAGGGAATGGTCTGTCTCCTGAAACGACATAAACGAGGTCCTTTGAGTTTACAATTGCAACGTGCCGAGTTAATTGTTCACGCAGTTTTGCCCGTAGGCTCATGAACGCTAGCACACGAATCGAGAACGCACGAATGCGTGCACGTATTCTGTGCACGCGAGGCAAGTGTTATCTAAGATTTGCCAGAGAATATAATTTGCGATAAGCCACAACATTAAAATAGCTTGGCTTTATTTGACAAGTTACGTTCAAGGGATACGTAACCGTTCTATCCCCTGTGGAAATCTGCCCATATTAGCCCATACTATAATTGGGCGCCAATCTTGGCCCAACATAGGTATTGGTATTGGTAAGGATCGGGCATTATGACGTTATGGGCATTGTGGCACTATGGACAACCCAGAGGGCGCCTAGTTGTTACTTATGCACTTCCTGCTGTTCTTTCTGGTAATTTTTCTACAAAATCAAGTAGTATATGACATTCTAATAGTTCTTCTTGGATTATCTATACTAGAATTGTATTTCGAATTCATATTTCTAAAACTGAAATATTGACAATCTGATTAATTTCTTGTTTCTTCCGGGACAAATAATTTTGAAATGTGTACGAACAATAAGAGACATGTTGTCGCAAGTAATTTAAAGTATTTATAATACTTGAGTAAAGTCACAAGCATGTCTTCCTGTTGTACACAAATTGCTTCTTATTTTGTATACATACTTTGATTCAAACCGCCGCGGTTAGTTACGTCTGCTGAAAGACTGGTTCTCTTTTACACGGAATAATATATTCACATTATCGAATATGTCCAATAAAAGCATATTCTGTACATACAATATGTGTTTTTATCATAATAGTGCAAAGCTTGGAAATGTCAGGGTCAAACTTTCCGAGTCTAATAATCCATTGAACGCATATACGTATATGCTTGGAATAGCAAAAGGGACGGTGGTTAATTTTGCGGTTGTTCTCTCACTGGGTGGACTTCCGCTCACGAAGGATGGGGAGAATAGATTCGATAACGCCAATGTTATTCCTTAACGGTTCATTTTCCCATTCCTCCTGAAATTTATAGATTACTTTATGCATTTTCACATTATTTTACAATATCACATTATAATCATTATAATACATATTATGATCAATTTTTTGTTTTAAAATAGATGTTACTTCATTGGGTATCGCTTCACTTTTAAAAACTTATTTTTGAAATTTCCAATACATGTACTGCAATTTACAGTCATGTGCTTGTTCGAAGTTATTTGACAGTGCAGATAAAACGTGTTATTAGAGATCTCTACACGAGAACAGACACCAGAAACGCATCGATGAATCGAGAATTGAGATTGATAAGCAGTAGCTATGTTTTAGGTTGAATCCTTTATATTTCATAGTTCTATCTTTCAACGCTGCTGCACAGTTGTGACAGAAATGCCGATCGCTCTCGTTGAGTGACAGATCAACTCCTCCCCTTTTTACCCTTTGTTTGGACTACCTCAGCTTGAAGGACGAGCTTCTCATTTCCTCTCTTTAATGGAGAGAATTTAATTATCTAATCATGCTTCTTTTTATCATTTTGATCCGTCATATTGGATTTGCCATCTTGGATTTTTCCACCCTGAATTCAAATTCGAAATCAGCGCTCCCAGAAGTCCTTAGTACTGCGAATAATCTAATTTGAATTACTAGAAGTAATACAGACGTTAAAGGGATAGCGAACAAGTGATCCTTTATTCTCATAGAAGCATATATATACTAGGATTATAATCCTAGTGGATATGATAGTCTGTGGCTAGCGCGCTCGATTTGTGATTCGGCGATTAGGGTTCGATTCTCGGTGCTTGCGAATTTTCTGCGAATGCATGTTTCTAGCATTGTATATAATTTTATGAGTTAGGGTAAATTACAGTTCTAGCCAGCTCCAGACTAAACTACCCATTCAGCGCCAGGACTGGCCAATGCCATGAAATTTTTCCACACGAGCTTGTCACGTTTAAAACGCAATTTCAGTATAATTTACTGTTTCTTCACCTTGTCCGGTGATAATAAATTCTACCCTGCACCAGGGTCAAAGTTATTGAGTATCAAATTTTTGAAATTGATCGAAATGTTTTGATTTTAATCAATGATTTCACAAAGACAAGTGTTGTTAGCCTCTCGAGTAAAATAATGTTCATTTGTGTTTAAATGACTTTCGATAAATGAATTTATAATATGTAGTGAAAACTAATTAAGATTGAGATGGAATTGTGAGATTGAATTTGTAAAATGTTTTAGAAAGATTCTGTGGTCTATATGTTTGGAGAAGAATATAGAGAGAGGAAGATAGGAACAGAGTTTGGTTTCCTCTTGTCTCTAGGAACCCCTTTGTGCCTCCCTCTCTGTTTCCTGGAGCCGCGGTCTCGCGTTTTCCCCACCTTTTGAATCAGACTCTGTAAGGAGGCCATATTTCATAAGACTTGCTTGCTTTCCTTTCCTTTCCTACACTTTCCTTCCTCTTCCGCGGGCAGACCAAGGGGTCTCTCCGGCAACCAACGCTTGCGCGACTCATTCCCATCTCGTCCCATCCAATCCCATAGCCCTCCGGTACTGCCAGCCCGCCAATGTAATGTTTCTTTTATTGATTTTGTGGCGACCCGCAGAAATTACAGCGGCTTCGCGAATCTCTACTCCGGAAAAGTACGGCCCTGCCAATATTATAATGTCGCCCCATAGTAAACCCCACCAAGCAACCACAAAATACACGTTACTCATACGAAACCAATTTTGAATAAGAAATTCTCAATTTTCTAACGGGTCTTTATTTTCTTTCATGGATTAAGGTTTTCAATTAATTAATTCATAATTCATTTAGAGCGTCAAATTTGCATACCGAACTCCAGTTGCAAATGATTTCAAAAGATAGGGGTATATTTAAACTAATATATTACCTACGTCTATTCAGTGAATAGAATCAGTGAATCCTTTTCATAAGTGATTCATTTGCGCTTATTCTGATAGATGGAAACCTTATTTCCCACAAATTCATTTTCCTTGTCCACTGCATAAATTAGGCAAAATATATAGTGAAACTTAAAACTGGAAAGTCTTTTTCAGTTTCAGAGATTTACATTCCATTGAATAATTAAAATCACACTTGAAGTTTGATATGAAGTTAAAACATTTTTTAGACTATAACTTATTATTTAGATTAAGCGAGGATTTGATAAAAAATGAATTCTTTAAACCTTTCAATTTATTTTGATATTTGATGTAGAGAAGTCATGAGTTATGGCATTCTTTTAGAAGAGAGCATATACGACATTTGAAAAGGAAAAATAGGGGAGTGGTACAATTTTTCACAGCTCACATGAACATCTTGCTTGGACGGTCCGCGAAAATATTTTAAATGTTGTCGAGCAGTTATTTACGCTAGAATGAAAAAACCGTTTATTTGACGAAAAACAAACCGTTATGTATTTATTTTAATATAAAAATATTCTCTTCTTGTATAATATATTGTTTAATTTAATTTTCCTTAGATATGACGTATTCTTCAATTATCCTTGTTAATTAAAATACTCTGTTCAGTATCATGGCATTAATATTAAGAAAATATAGGGAATAATAAAAATCATTTGAGAATCTCATTAGAAAATTATAATTAAATAATTAACACACATGAAAGACAGTTGGATGTAGTTTATCAGATTATCAATATCGCGAATGTAAAATTAAATCCATTCGTTCTCGACGAGCTTATAATCGACTATACGAATCTGTCACTTATTGGAAAATCTTTAAAATTTTACTAGCGTATTATTTTTTGAAACCGTATTAATTCACTACAGACGAGAATCGAGAGAAGTTTTTTTGATTGATTGGCTTCAAGAAATTTAACATCAATTAATAACATTCACATTAAGCTATTATATTAGCTCTGCTCTTCGACAAAGTAAATACATAATTCTAGAATTTTTTACACGGAACACTTTGCTTTTCCCAGAAATTATGCTTTTTACTCCTTTAATATGACTCGAATAAGAGGATTATGCTCATTAT
>JAUESH010000039.1:15788888-15827449 GCA_032275165.1 Synergus magnus
TAAAATACTATTTTACTAATAAAACTATTATATTTGAAGATTTTTTTACAAATAGGGTTGCCCAATTGGGCCCAGATCGGCGCCCAAATAATAATTGGGCTTAATTGGGAAGATTTCCACACGGGGATGTTTTTTATTTTTTGAAAAGAATTCAGCGTTTCACGAGAATATTACGGTAATTTTTTCATTAACGTTATTAGTGCAACTCATAAATATTCATTGGTTTAAAAAGTCTGAAAGTTATTAATAGTGTGTGGGAGTAACGCATTATTTTTAATAACGTTACCGGTAACTGGGAGAGCACTGGATGTGACTACGTCTATTAAATTTGTACACCTTCCTTACACTGGCTATTAATAAATCCAATTATTAAAACAAATACATTCCCTGATGAGAATGTAATAGATTAAACACCAGTCCAATTTGATTACAAATACTTAAATAGTGACTGAACTCATTCACTGACCGACTTCTGTCTTTGAAATCAGTCCAATTTCAGTTATTCATAGGACTTCACATTCATAATTACATCGCAAATCAGTATGCACTCTAGGTCGAATCTTTCGGTGCTTTTAGCAGATAAAATTTTAACCTTTCTCTTGAAATTGTAAAATCTGTGCCACGATCAATCAACCAAATTAATTCAGTATGGGAATAAAAAGCGCATACGAGAAGAACTGTGTCATGAATTTTTTTGTATCCATAAATGGAATCAAATCACTTGTTACAAGAATCGTTTAAAAGCCCCAGAAACTTTTTCAAATATCTATTCAGATCAAACTCAAATTATCTTGCTAATTATGTAAATTAAATTCTTGATTTTGATTTTTCAGTCGTCCGGAAACTGATTTATGCTTGATTTAAAGAATTTGATTGTTTGTTGTTGAATTCCAGTGTGAGATTAATAACGAAGCTGATCTCTAAAGAATATCTTCTGCGTAATTAACATCCTAACAAAGGGCGAAAATCGAGTAAAGCACAAAGGAGACGCAAGATGTAGAATTTCGAGAGTTTAATGACGCTATGAAGACCGAGCACCTGTTCCGTTTTTGCGATCGACTTTAATAAACAGTCATTACTCTTACCAGCACATCGAGTACTCTGCTTTAACTGCAACATGCACAGGGACTGCTTCTCAAACCACTACACTTAGAGACTTTATGGACGACAAATATAATTGACATAATCTGCGAGTAGTCCGCTTATACGTATTAAAGCGTATATGCCTTCACACAAAGCTTCACTTTCGAAAGGCCCGATGAGTTTCACTTCTCCAGGAAAAAGTAAAAAACAACGTTCAACTTTTTGCCAAAAAGGCTCTGCGTAGATTTGTCGAGAAATTCAATTTTCGACTGTAATGATGAAGATTGATAATCGAGATCTTGTTTTGGGCATCGAAAAAACTTTCAAAGAGAAAATCATGGAAATTTATCTGGAAGATATTTGTACAAACATAAATATTAGTTTTTATACAGAATATCAATTTTTAACTGGTTTTCATGTGAAAATAAGTCCATTTCTAAACCTAAAATTTCAACATTTTCTATTTTCTGTTTTCCAGTTTAAATATGTTTTAAAGTTTTAAGTTCCTAACTTTTTATATTTACCAATGAATGTGCTTAGGGAATCGAATATTCTTCCATTTCAAAAATGATTCATTTTTTCAATTATTATAAGAAACAAACTTTTGAATAATCTTATTATAAAATTACTTTTGGGGAAATTTAAAAATAATGTATTGCACATTCGTGATAAAATTTACAGAATTTCTGTCTGGGATCCTCCCTTTTAGGATGAACGAGGGTTGCTCGTATCTGGGCACGCTGGACCGGAGTGGAAAAGGAAGAAGTGAGGGAAGGGAGTCGTGGGCGGTTTTTACTATTGATTACCGAATTAAAAACGCGCATGCATAATTCAGTCATACTTTCCGGCAAACTGGTTAAAACCTAGGCGTCGCTACAATCCGAATTTTTGCAACATTCCTCCGCAGAAATACAACAGATGTCGCGATTATCTGGGGGTTGCAACCCCTTCGATAAAAGCACCCTGTTCTGGCTGATGGTAAACTTTCCTCTTTTATTGATTTTATCACATTTCTTGAGATTTGCAGTTACCGACATTCAGTACAAACATTCATTACAAACTCAGAAGCCTCTTTTTTTACCAGCACATGCTAAACTTGATTTTTAATCATATTGATTTTAAATCATATTTGCAGTATAAAATAATATTCAAATTTCATCAGAATAAAAAGTGATTGCAATAAGATTAACTACAAAATTTACCGGATATTTATATTTAAAAATATATAGTTAGATAATTATTTGCCACGATGGAAATGTGAAAAAGTTGGAAAAGGGGTTGTAAAAAGGGGGTTGGAAATGGCTCAACTTTTTTGACAATAATTCAAAGAGGAAAGTAGAATTTTGTTCTCTTTATTAAATTTATTTTGCAAAATAAATTGACATATACAACATGGTACCTTAGCGATGTGGTAGAAATGAATAATGACACATTCTTCCTATCGTTCTTATACGTCGAGTGGCACGTCAACAAATGATACTTTCGACTTCGATTCATCACGATCACTTGCTTCTAAGTAGAGAAAAATGGTTTAAAACTACTTGTTATAGAAATGTCTTTTACAAAATGAAAGAAGGAAAGTATAATTTTATGTGCTGAAAATTTATAATCATAGGAATCGTAGTCCTTCATACTTTTTTTCACGATGGCTCCCTTTGTTTCTAAATCTAGATTTACATGTAATTGATCGAAATGGAACGGTTGAGTAACTGAGCCGTCTTCTCTCGTCGAAAAATCAACTTGAGGGTAAGGAAGGTTAATTATATAGTCCCAAAAAAATCTCTCAAACACTAAATAAGTTTTTACTTAATTAACTTTAGTTCTACTTTACTGAATACTTTCAATTTATCTAATTTCTGTACACAAACGAAATATAAAAAAAAAATAAAATCTGTTTTATGAAAATGTTTTATGACCCAAAAAATTGCATTTTCTAATAAGCGAGTTTTTGTTTGCGGGAACTACGAGATAAATTAAGATTAGTAAATTATATTATTATAGCAAATTCTTTTCTGTGTAAAAACTTATGGACTACGCTTGTATAGTCAGATAGATAGGACTTAAAAGTACGTGAAACATTCAGGTCTTTCGATATAAAAGCTATTGTAGCCACACTTACTCTAGCACCACTTACTGCTAAAAAATGTTAAATCTTGAATTCAAATTTAAATGTAAAATGGGCACTAATTTTATAAAAAAGATTTTTTCATACGGTGGACGCAAAATAATTGCATTTTCGTTGATGAAAACAGATCCGTATTTAGAAATAGAAAATATTATATTTTTCTAATAATGCGTTAAAAAAATTACTGATTAATATTTACACAAAATTTCTTTACACGTTATTTTCATTAAATAATAACAAATTAGACTTTCAATTCATTTTTCTTGTATCCTAAATTCGGATCTGCGTATAGAAACAAATAAAATTAATTTTTATATTGCTCTAACTACACTTACGACATATTTACTATGCAGAAAATATATGTGCTTGAGTATCGATCAAGGTCGTCAATTAAATCTAATCTCTAATTTACTGATTTTTATGATTAATAATGTACATTAATTGCATAGCAACTAAAATTATTTTTCCACATTCTTTTCTTAGTCTATAACTACAAACCGTGACGCAATTTTTAAAATGATTTTTGACCTTGATCGCTGTGCATCCTTTCTTGGTGAAGAATGCAAAAGAAATTAAATAGAATTATTGCAGTGTAACTGCCATGCAACGAGATTCGAAAAAATTATTCTACTGGCAATCTGCGCTGTAGCGCAATTATCAACAATAACGTCTGCGTTACGACATTTAACATAATAAAATTTGAAATATTGGTAACGTATAGTTTAAACACTAAACGTAGATAGAATATTATTGATCGTCTGCCTGTGAGGATCCATCGCATTTTATTCAGCATCATTAAATGAGCGACTTAAGGAACTATTTTGGCACTAGAATTCACATCACGCGTAAATGGTTATTTCAAATTTCCAGCATTTTCAAAAATATAAAAATTTGGAAACTTTCTATCACATAGAAAGCTTTTTTTTTGCATATTATCAACTTAAATTTATATTTTCAAAAAACTGACAATTTGAAAAAAAAACCATTAATTTTTTTTTTTGCACTATGGAGTAACACATACTGAGTATAGTGAGTTATACTTAATATCTAAAGATTTGTAATACTGTTCTGTGACTTATTTTCTCTATTCGTATCGCTTTCACTTCATTATCATAAAAAATCGTTAATAAAGTTGGTGCGCTTCACTCGCTTTTTTATCTTCTCAATAAATGCATAAATTGAGATCATCTTCGGCGTATAATTATACAAAACTTGTCTTATCAATTCTTATCTAAAGCACATGACTTTGTCGAGTAAATTGTCTCGTGTCTTTGAAAGAGTTCATTATTGTTTCTTTTTTTTTTTTCTTTTTTTGATTGAGTTTTTACTTTCTGTTATCTTGTATGGTTTAGGTAAAAGTGCATGAAATAAATAGATTCGATTCCAATTGAAGATTTTAACCAGTCAAGGAAGTACGAATCCACCACGTGCCTCTTATTTTTTTTTTTTCTTTATTCGAGTGGCGCCAAACGAATGACCGAACTCGAGTTTAATATTTGTCCGAACATCGATCTCTCGTTCTCTCTTCTTTTTGCAAGTCCAGTTGGCTTTCACGTGCACCAAAGCGAGTCCCATTCTCACTGACCTTTTGCAAGTTTTCCAATTCGGAATTATAGTCGGAACGGGCGTTAGTATGGTGGGGATTTACTTTTGCTGAATTGGATACCTACCATCCATTTTCAGTTTCGGAGGTGGTTCCATTATAACTTTGCAACCGTTTCCGCCCCAGTATACCGAAACTCACGCCACCCTCGACGTCATCTGTAATTCCTGAATTCTTCCCTCTCAATAAATAAGTTATACATGGAACACTCGATATAAATCTTTTAATTTCTTATTGTAAACAGGCTTTTATATTTTTCAACTGAAACATTAATTTAAATCAACTGTTTACCTTCGATTCAATTGAAAGTTTACCGAACCCTTTTCTTACTTAAATTACGAGTTCAATCCATTCATTGAATTGTGAAGGTACACGGAGAGAAAAGATGTTGGGCCAACTATGAAAATGGAAAAATATGGGGCAACCATATCTATAGTTGCTGCAACCATAGTTATGGGTGCAGCAGCCAAAATATGTTCAGCGCAACCAAAAAAAGGCTAAGCTAAGCAATTGAATGGTTGCGCTGACCAAACTTTGGCTGTAGCAACCATAACTATGGTTGCAGCAACTATAGATATGGTTGACCCATATTTTTCGATTTTCATGGTTGGCCCAACCATAGCTTTCTCGCCGTGTAAAAATGACAAAACATTAAAATTCTAATGTACAACAACTCAACTGTGGTTTTAATATAAAAAATAATTTTGTTTAAAATTTTAATAGCTTTTTCCCTTACGCTTTGAGACAATTACCCTGCTCGTCATTCACAGAGGATCTCGCATTTGTGTTCTTGGTAGCACGCGAGTGCGAGCGACAGAAAGTTGCAATGCAGTTATCTCACTGACAAAACAGTCGCAGTTGGAACGCACTTACTGCCGTAGGTGGTACCTATAATGTCATTCGTCGTGTACACACTGCCGACCGAGTTCGTTAGCCAACAATTGTTCTCTGTGCTCTCTGTGTGTCTTGGTTGCTAAATTTAGCGAGTTGGTAGGAGCCGGAGAAAAGAGAGAAAGAGACAAAGGGCAAGAGAGAGATAGAGAGAGAAAGACAAAAAGAGCATAAAAGAGTCGAGAGTGTAAGGTCATTAGGCTACATTGTCGACTGCTATCAAGTTTCATTCTACTCGAAAACATGCGTTACCGTGATTTGACCAATTCACTTGTTCACCTCTTTTCTCGCAGCACTTTTAACTCTCAAATTTCCTTTTTTTTCCTCATAGTCCACTCTGATTATCTCTCTCTAAATTTCCTCCCTCAAAAGGCTAATTTTTAGAATTATAGAGCACTTATTACATGTTTGATAAATTGAATAAAATGCACGTGATTAAGAGAAACTGAAGAAAATTAATAACATTTTTTTTTCATTATCCTCATTCTTTGGAATAAGAGACTAGATGAATGTCATCATAGATGATAATATACGTATAAATCAATATAAATCATTTAAATTTCTTTAACCATTGAGATGCATTTCAGTTCTAAACTTTTCCCATATCATCACCAAAGAATTCTAATTCTCGCAAGTTTTTCAAACTGCAAGTCTTCAGCTCCAACCTGAAATTGTCCTTGACGATCTGTCTCTCCTTATTTGGAATTGAAGATCGTAGTTAGCGACAGGAAGTGGATAAGGGAGAACTCTAACCCAGTTTCTGAATCGATGCATTTGTATTTCCTTATGCGAAATCCATCATGTCTGCAACTTCAAAGGTGAGAGTCCCTGGTGCAATCTTTCAGGATGGATTAACTTTCCTTTTCCTCGATCGGGCTGACCTCGTTCTGAAGTAGTTCGAACTTGGGACTTAGCGCCGGTAGTATGCTCTTGGTGCTAGTCTTGATCTGACTGTATATATCCAGAGACTTCTTCCTCTCTAGTTCCAAGGTCTCCTCGATCAGTCGCGGTGGAATGCTTCCGGTTCGCTTGTGGCAGGGAACGAAAGTACTGCTCTCCGGCTTCTGATCTTTCACCCTATCGGCCTTGTGGTGCTCCGGAGTCAGCGTACCGTTACCCAGCTTCCTCTGCTGCTCCTAGCAGACCAAAATTTATATTAAATTCATTTGGAAATTATCCTACAAGCTGCATAGTTGTTACAAATTCTCTACTAGCAAAATGTCATTAAATACCTAAGCTTCTCACCTGGAAGGTGTCTTCCTGAGCTACATCCTCCTTGAGGAGCGCACCAGTGATAATTGGCTTCGTTATTATCTCTATTTTCCCAAAATCATTTGACAGAGCTTTCTGTTCCATCAGCTCCAGCTTGTTTGGAGTGGTACCATTTATCTGAAGATTAGGATTTGACCTGACTGTGTCTGTGGAAAGGCTCATGTCACTGGAATCCTGATGCTCAAAGGACGAACCTGACTCTTGAGGAGATTCTATACTATTCTGTTTTTCTTGAAAAGAAAGCTGAAAAAAGAAATGTTCTCCTTAAATTTTAGAAATAGAGAAGATTTTAAATACTGTGCATATTTCTCTTAAATTTCTAGAATATCTATCAGGTTCATTCAACTGTGAAACTAAGTATTTAGTTTTATTTTTATTTTCATCTACATCAGGAAATACTGGGTTTATTTTTTTAATAGCGATAAAGATATGCTTTAATATTGCCTGACCTAAACTGCAGATGATGGTTATTTTACAGTCTTTCCATAAGAATTTTATATGAATGAACTTTTGTATAATAGCAGAGAAGTGAGAAAAGTTTATATTTTCCTCCTGGCAACTCCAACACTTAACCTCATTGTCTCTTCATAATTTGGAAGTTGTCTCAAGATCCAAAGAAACTTTGCTTTATCCTCACGACACTTTTATAACTTTGATGTCGCCTGAATTTAATATCAGTGAAATCTCACTGACCTCCTACGACCTTCAATTACTTTAATGGTAGCCTTTTTACACCTTGAAAGCTATAGAAAGTAAATGTTAATTCGTTATATTTTTTTTTTAAACTCAAGCAATATTTAATATAGAACTACACCTATGTATTTCAAATGAAATGAAAAATTATATACTCTGGAAAGTGTATTTACATTATATACAAGATTCTCAAGTCATCTCATAAAATCCCGCGTGCATATTAAATTTATGCTTGCTATCGAATATGTTTTCTTTAATACCTTTGTGCTTTCGCTGCGTGTAACGATAACTTTTACGCTCTGCATATTCGCTGTAAGAAAAGTAAGCTTTTTGAACTCTAGGTCCATGCAAATTATGCACTTTGCATGAAATGATGAGCTGCGTAACGCAACGTTATTTTTATTCCACTATAACATGCTATTTTTATATCTCCGAGAGTTTTAGAACGCGTGTCACAGAATTGAAATGGAGGAGAAAGCTAATGCTGCAGAAAAAGATTCAGAGCAAATCTATAAAACTCATATAAAAATTTATGCGAAAATTAATTCGGAATATTTATTCACAATTAAAAAATAATATTATTCTATAATATTATTATAATAAGTTACAGAATCAAGTATATAACAATATTTCTTACATTGTCACTCATGTCCTTTTCTATGCTTGGCGATTTCAAATCAGTCAGCAAGGTTTTTTCAGTGTCTGGTGATTTGTCGAATTCAACCCATTTTGAGGTAGCCTCGAGTTTTCTTGATTGGGAATCGGAGTCGTAAATAGCGTAGCCAAAGTGGTCAGCATCGTACTCCAATTGATTTCCATACCGATAACTTGGATTAACTGACCCTTGGCTGCAAATAGATAAATCAGATTGCGAAAGGCCAGTGTTGGTACTTCCAAACAGCTTCGTATTTCCGAAACCTGCAAATGAAATTTTATTCACATTTTCTAAATAAATTAATTAAAACGACGACAGTTTAATGAAATCAATTTTTTCGAGCGGCTATGCAGAACATTTTATTGAATGATTGACATTGAATATGAAGAGGCGTGTGATACGGTATCAACGACTCGACAAGTCGTAACATTGTGCTGTCTACACAATTACATACACTGCGATAGTAACAAACGTCAAGGATTAAACTAGGTCAAACAGAATCGAAATCCAGCGACAGTTTCACTAATGGCTGTACAAACCAGATTGACCTGCCCACAACCATAGGGGAATTTATACAACTCTTTTCACTGTCATTTATCTCTCATCTTTATTTATATTACAACCGGAAAGTTCAAATGAAGAAAATTGACACTTGAGAGTAACTTAATGTTTCTTTTCACTGCACAGAAAATTTAAAAAATCTCTGAAGCTGCTGTGAAAATTTTTAGAGGTGTGCATCCGTCCAATCGAATGGTCAGTGCAAATTGGTACCATTTTGCCCACGTTTAGAACATTGAATTTTTCGAAATTGAGTTTAATTCTAGAAGAAATTGAAGCTTGTAAGCTCTCTTCGAATGTAAGATTTCTCGAAATCGAAAAATCGGCGTTATTTTAAATGGATTTAATTTCAAAACCAACTGAGTAATTTCGATTTCGAGAAATCTTACATTCGAAGAGAGCTTATGAAGCTTCAATTTCTTCTAGAATTAAACTCAATTTCGAAAAATTCAGTGTTCTAAAGGTGGCAAAAAAAGTACCAATTTGCACTGACAATCTAATCGGACAGCCGCACAACTCTAAAAATAATATATATCAACAGAAAAGAAAATTAATGCAGATAATAGAAAAAATGAAGCAAGAATTTTAAAATTCGAATTTTTAAAATCTTATGTGAATTCCTTTATGGCAAAATTTAAGTCCGATGTTCATTTTGAGAGTATCGAGTAAAAAGGAGTGTCTGGAGATAATATTTACCGCAGGAGCGATCTTCAGGAATTTCCTCTCGATGTACCAGTGCTTGCTGATCGGTTACCTTTCCGGGCATGTCGTCGGATGATCCCCTATTGACATCAGCTTCATTGCTCTGGTAGCCAGGCTGAACCTCCACCACAAAGGAACAGCCATTGTCCTGGTATTTTCTGCTTTTGTTGTCTTCCATCGTTACCTTTAACGAAAGAAATTCGACCATTTCAACGTCATGACAGATGGTAACGGACAAAAGGTTACATAACAAAAATGATTTTTCAAATAATGTCTAACAAATAATTCCGGTTATTCAGGTTCCGAAAATACATCTTCCTCAAGGAAGTTGGATTATTGCCACCTGGGCCATGAGGTGACAAGCAGGTAAATAAAAAGAAGAGTGGAAAAAAGGAGATAAAAATAAAAGCTAACAGTTGCGGTTCAATAGATTAACTCTAGCGATGAAAAAGTTCTCGACCGATGAACTTGTAGGTTACCAAGGGACGCATCATAGGTTCATTAAATTGCTAGGATTTGCACAGATGACCAGCCCTATCAGTAAGCCTTTCGCGCGTGCTTTGTACACTCGGTTTGCCATTTGGGACATCGATCTTCGTTCCACTTTTTAAAGCTGTCCTATCCGATTACGTGAACGGAGTTGAAATATCGTTTTTACTTTGGAGACACTACATATAGATATAAATTGGAAAACATAATTTTTATACTTCAAAGATTGAGGGCGAAGTTATTTCAGAAAATTTCCAGGAAGCTTTCATATTCTAAAGCTTGTAAGCAACAGTGTAAAAATATAAAATATGGAGTAGGTATTTGGTAGGATTGGGTCCATCCTCCAATTTGTAGAATTGAGAAATATTTATTTATAAACTAAAAAAAAATAATGAAGCTGTTCGAAATCTTGATCTTCAAGTATCTCTAGGTTTTAATTTGTTTCCTGCGACTCGTATTAATCCAGAATTTGGTCGTTCGACTCCTTCAAGTAAATACACACGTATCTGCCAGTTGGCACAGTTCAAATTCAATTTCTTTGCAAACAAGTCCGTCCGGGTATTGAATGAGTAAACCCACCCCTTCCACCACCTTCAATTTTGCGAAGGGTGAGTTCTAGAGCAATTGCACCAGTAACGGCCAGCAAATGGAAATCGATGGTGGGTGTTTTCTTAAAATATTCCAGTTCTTTTTCTTTTAACGTCCTTCTGCTCTCGCACTTGGCAAAATTCAGCCTTTATTGGATTTTAAAATTGAATTGTCAAATTATAAATAAAGACTTGATGTCTTTCAAAACTGTTAAATAAAATTTTGTTATAACCTTTTGGTTTTATATAAAATGATTAGCATTGAGTAAATTAATTTTCCTTACGTATTGATGATATGATCAACAATAATTTCCTGAGTTCATTCATCAATTTCTGTCGCACTATTTGATGGATAAGTTATTCAGCTGAAAGGGAATTACCTAGAGAGCCATTCATCCCCTTACATCCGTAATAACGAGGACAAATTGGAACTAGAGAGGCCTCTTGGAAGATTCTCTCTCTGGAGGCCACGAATATAGTAGCTTCATGAAAGGAGGATATACCAAATTTCACAGGGAAATGTGAAAGAAGAGTTGGAAAAATGAACTGTGAAGAAGTCGAGTACTCTGTGACATTTGAGTTTCCTTTGAAAATTCCAACCACTTTAGAAGAACCAGATGCATCCGTGATGTGATCCTGATTCGAGATATTTGCTCCTTTACAAACTCCTGCGTTCAGCATTCGTGAAAACAAGTGATTTTCAAACCACATAGACTCGACAATTATTAAAAAACTATTCAAATTTGTTATAGAATAACAATAATTTCTTTAGATTAGGATTTTTGTAAAATATTCGATTTAAGCTAATGAAATTATTTGGAATGCATTAGCGACGTAATTTTAGGCGAAAGTAACTGCATTTCTCCCTAAGAGTAAAAGGGTGTTCGAGTATGCACTATCCATCATGGGGGTTCGCGTCTATATTGAATTGTCTGACGTGATAAAAAGCTGCTCAGGCAGGCGGGGCTTTAAAAGGATTTTACTTAAGATATTTTTTCGAACATCCATTTTTGTTTATTCCTTAACCAAAAATCATCAATCAATTGCACAAATTATGTTCTAGGGAAACTTCAAATTTAAACGCTTCTTAGAATTTTGATGAAACATTCTCATCAAATTCTCCTGATAGTAAAGTACATATGTCCTTTAATGTAGAATATACGTAACGTCAATTGGAGCCGACGACAGATAGTGGTTTGGCCCAAACTTGAGGGTTTTGGTTCTGCCTTCTGGGCTTTGTATTACATTGTCATTGGCTCATTAGCCCTTACTATATACATGCCGATCGATGTAGCTCCTCTCATCGCCTGCTCTCAATCCCTTCGTACGTTGACTTGAAAATCTATTCAGGAAGAAAGTTACTCAATTATTAAATTATTTAACTACTTTAGCGTATTAGAATTTTTTCACAGTTCTGAAATAGATAGGCTAAATAAAATACAACTCTGAATTGATAATTTTATATCAAAATACAATATATTGTAAATAATAAGAGGTGAAAAGAAGTTATCAAGTTAATTTATTTCTCAACATAGAAGCATCCTGATTTACTGCCCTTAACCTTTAAAAGGGACATAATTCCTCAATGGTTGCATGATTGTATCTTCATACTAAGCAAGTCGTATTTCTTCGAAAAAAGAAACCACTGAAAAAAGTACCACAGCCATCTTAGGAAAGCACTACTTACCGTCTTTGCATTTCACATAAAACTTCCCTTTTTTGCTCTTCAGATCCACTCTCAGAAGAAAAAAGGAATAAAAAATTTTAAAAAATCCTCTAAGGGGATCGTCAATGAGAGTTAAGATAATTACATCACTCTGGAATAAATGATACGAAGGAAGATTTCTAAGCTTGGCCAAGTGGCTTTCCTACTGACCTGAGCGATACTTTAATAGGCCCTTGATAATACTTAAGAAGCAATACAAACAAAAAAGGCGGAAAATAGAGATTGTCAATTTTATTTTCTCCAATCTCACGAATACGAATTTTTTTATTAATCCGTTTTTATAGGTCCTGTAGAAACAAAAGAAATCAACCTTGAATAAGCTTTTGAAAATTAGACAATTTTGTAGGAGTCTTTTTTCGAAATTCCATAAAAGTTTCTAAATAATTTTGCGGATTTTGTATTTATTTTCCGAAATTAAGGAGACATATGTCATTTTGAAAGGCGTCGGATTCGTGGGAAGGAAACCGCGAAAGCTGGGAATTTGCACTAAAGTGTGGTCAGTGAGCGAGAAACATTTGTAGCCACATAAAGCGGCAGAATTACGATTGCAGCTGGTGACTCGGCCTTTCCAAAATGTCGGTAGTACCAACTGCAACGGCAGAGTTGCCAACACTGAATTCTCGGGGGTTCCCCCTTTTCCAGGCGGAGGTTTCAAGCTCGGGATCTCTAAAGTAGAATGAATGGTGATGTCGACTCTCGGTGGCACGCCCTTGGACCCGGGATAGTCAGCAACTTCCACGGGACGTGCTTTTACCTCGATATCCCATGTCACATAGACCAGCTACCCTTGTCTCTTGTAAATGGTTTTCCCAAAAGCCCGAGGTGCTTTGCGTTGCTCCGTTACTCTTTGGGAATCGCCTTACCGATATTTTAACCTTTTAACTTTTCCATGAACGCTTTTCCCAGACTATATTCTCGGATTTCATAATCGGATTTTAGTTCCTAATCTTCTTTCCAGTTCAACTTGAGACTTAGGATTTAAAGTTAAAATTGAGAATATAGAACCACGAAAGTTTTTAGAGTTCCGAAATAGATGAAAATTGAATTTAAAAAAATTTGCTCTTCTAGTTTGAAATGCATTTCCTGAGTATTCGTTAACCTGGAACTGAAGTCTAAATGTAAATTGCAGAGAAGAGCGACAAATGGACCGTGCTTTATTTGAATACTTTGATTTTATTGGTCCCACGTGAATTCTCTTGAGTTTTCGAGATATTTTAGCACTTCCTCTCGACTTTACTTAACATTCTTTTTACACTAGATTGAAATTATTTATTTATTTTCTCATTCTATCGTGGAAGGTGGAATGTCGAACAAGGGCGAAGTGCCCTACGTGACTTTGGAATAACAGAGCCTTTGAAAAACTAATAAAAAAGAAACCTGTAGGGCAAGTTCCAACGTTACGTGGACATTGAAATTCCTGTGGTGAGTGCACAAAACCGCACTTACACGTGAAACGAATTCGCAGAATAAAGGTCGGGCAAGTGAACGACAGCTGTGGGTAATATCGGACAGCATCCAATTGCATCCCTTTCGGTCAGAATTTATCACCGAAAATCTCTACGAATTTTTATTTAAATACTTGAGATACTTATTTGTATCAAAGCACTTTTGATAATATTTCAACACACTGAAAAAAAGGTTTGGTCCGGACAACAAAATAATTTTGTTGGTATTTGTGCAATAAAATTTTTTTGTTGGCTCAACCAAATTTTTGTTGGTATAGCATTAAGTTTTTTTAAAGCAACAAAACATTTTGTTGAACCAACAAAAATTTTTTTCAGCCAACAAAACAATTTTTTCAGTCAACAAAACAATTTTTGTTGCACAAATATTTTTTTTTCAGTGCATCTTTTGTACATAGGGTTACCAGACGTCCGCTTTTTCTGTCCCGTGTTCGCTTTTTATAATTATATAAATTGTATAAATTGTAATAAGTGTGAGTCCTATAAATGAGGTTCGTTTTTTATCGTTGAAAACTGTTAAGTTGGATCGAAATTCAATAAAACATTGTCGAGTAAAAATGTACGAATATTTTTTATTTTATTTATTTTTTTCTTTTTTCCCAATTATTCGGGAAAAAAAAAGGGGGGGGGGGTTGTAGAATGTCCGCTTTTTTCACTTGGACCATCTGGTAACCCTATTTGTAGATTATTTAATATAATAATTCTTCCCAAATGAATGAAAATATTTCCTTTAAATTGACACCAATTTTGGAAATTGTAGCTATAAAATTATATCTACTTTTACTAGTTTAAACGGATCATAAAAAGGGAGTAGATTTCTTTCTGAAGAAGGTGTTAGTACAAGGTGAATTGAATGCTGAAGATCGTCTGGGAGACTTGTGGTCTCTTGCCTTGACCTGGCAGCGAGCCAGGTATTATGTATGATAAGGCATTCTCGGCATTTTCTTCCCTTAGATGTTAAAGCATATTGCGTGAGCTTGGTACATTCCCTAGATAAGGAGATAATACAAGATGTAGTAGAAAAATATTACTCTTTATATAGTCTTATTACTCCTATTAATCAACTCTCTAAAATTGAATCAGTAGAAGTTCACTGATTATCCGTGACTCTTTTCTCACGATTTTAATCAGTGAAAATCCACTGAGAAAATTTCAGTGAAAAATTACTGAAATTTTCAGTAGTCGTCACTAAACTACTGAAAATTTCAGTGACTTTTCACTGATTTCCAGTAGATTTTTCACTGATTAAAATCGTGAGAAAAGAGTCATTGAGAATCAGTGAAATTTGACTGGAAATCAGTGAAATTTCACTGATTTTTCACTGATTCAAGTTTAGAGAGAGCCAGAATGGACTCCCTACATTGAATAAAAATAAAGTAATAAATAATCCCTTCAACTATACTTTTTATTTAATTAACTTCGTAACTTTTTGAATTATATTTTCAAGCAACTAATCTTTAAATCTGTAGAAGTTTTCCAAGACCAATTTCGATCCCTCTTTAGAGATCTGACCCCAAGTCAATTCCAGAACCGCCCACGTCAAACATTCATTTCCTGAGTTCAATTCCTCCTGAAGAGGACTTTTCGGCAATGAATGATGCAATCAAGAATCGAGGAAAGTACAAAGGAAGCCATGCAAACATTGATTTAATCGACTGAGTGTATCTCTCTATGGAGATACATTTGCAATTATAAGAATCGTCAATTTCTGTAAGGTCGAAGGTTACTAGGTAATTTTACTTCCATTGTCCTAGTTTTGTCGCAAGGTTATCTGTGAAAACTCATCCGGGGGGGTACTTGTCAACTCCAGAAGCTGAATTTAAACGACGTACAAAGCTCTCAAACTATCGAACAAGGAAAGGGCGTGGAACTTTGAACAGAGCTGTATAGGATTCAGAGAATTCGGAGAATTCAAGGAGGAGATGTCGACGTGCCCACAAGACTATGTGATTCCCAGTTCTCTACCCCTCGGTAACAAACAAGGGTGATGTAATCGCTCAACAATTTCTGACACGCCAAATTCTAAAATATCTTAACCGAGTTTCACTTACTTCTATTCTTTATTCATTACTCTTGATTCATCGATTATAATATAATCGATGAATCGAGAGTAATGAGTAATGGATGAATAAAACTTCTTCAATGAATTAAACGAATTAATTACTCACGACATATTACGAGCAGATTGTGTTGCCAATTTAATCGGTTTCAATTTCTCATATTACGAAATCCGTACCTCGCCCGACGTAACAAACATCCAGTATCTTCACGTGAGGAATTATCGCAGTAACTTGAGAGTATCGATTGATCGTTATTACCTCGTAGAGGAAGCTGATAAATGTAGTCAGAGTGTGGAAAATAATTAGTCGGGCTTTCTGCTCATGAGCCTTTCTAATAATCTCATGTCGATATAAGGATAATAGAAGAGAGTTTAGTGTTCAATAATTACAAGCTTTGCATGAAAATTGCAATTATCCTGATTTAATAATCACACAAAAAACAGAAGGGAAAATTTGTTGCGGGTAATTTTCAAGTGAATAAAATTTAATTTTTTCGCATCGAAACAAAAGAAGGTACAATAAGTTGACATAGTAACCACACCCTATGTTCAGGGTAGTATTTTACCCATCTGAAGGTAATTTTAGTTGCAGGTAATATTTACCCTGAAATCGGGGTAAATATTTCACTTGACTTTTTCTGAGAGATATATTCATCGATAAAATTTCATCAGGACGCAATTAAGTTTTAATTAATCAAGTTTCTATCACGATAGAAGGTAAAGCAAAGAGAAACAAAGAAGATGATAAAATCTTTTTTTTTTTAAAGTATTTCGAAATTTTTTAATTATAGTAAAGAGTTGCAGAATTTTTCGAATTATATCTAGAGGGAAACTATGTATGGAATTCCTGTAGGACCCTCCAACATCGGAACTTTTAACTGGTACTAATGGTCTCTCTATGTCTGGTTTCGAACTTCCAACCGATAGCAGTGATTGCTTTTACCCTTCCCCGAATCGAGGACCCGTTTTCTTTTGTTTTTTATTGACTCACAGGGAATTCACGAAATCCGAAAAATACAGCTGTTCCTGAAAATGTGAGAGCAAACTTCAAATCACTTTAAATGACTCTTTTTATTGCAGTTGATAAAACCGAGAGTATTTATTTTCTTATTTTTTGCAATAAGCTGTATTTGTTCATCTGATAAAATCTTTAAAAAAGAAGAGCAGACAAACAAATCAACATTTTCTTTTCGTATTTTTGTTTTCGATTCTTTTAGGCTGACGAGAAACGAAAGGAATTTTTCTAAACATGATCAAAATTGATTAATGAGATGAGTCAAAAGATCAATCCCTCGCAGGAAAATTAAAGTGGAATAAAAAGAGGAAACTAGTCGTGCTTTATTCCTGTTTGCTTTTTTGTGTTCCTCTTTCCATTTACCTGGTACCAAGCGAAGTGGATTTGACGTATACTCACCGCTCGTTCCTCGGTCTCGACGATGAGGTGGTTATTTTTGAGCGTCAGAGTGATAATATTCCCGTTGGCGTTCTTGGTCGTGTGGTTCCCTGGAGAGACGTATTCTACGTTGCTTCCTGCGAGAGCCACTTCCTCTATAACTTCCGTTTCGCAAATATACCTTGGTCCATCCAAAACAGTTACGAGCTGAAAGCAAAAAAACAAAAATCGTCATACCACCAAACATCCAGTTTTTAAAAGGAATTGAAAACTCTTTGTATTCTTGTATAATAGACCACTATACCCAAAATTCAAAGAGGAATGTAGCCTCCTCTACTGTAATCTATCGTACGACCCTTGCGTAATATAGAAACTTTCAAAATAAATTAAAAATGGTAAATTTACATTAATTCAAAGTTTTTGATCCATTTCATCGATCTTCGTCTCTTGGACTGAGGATTTGTGTTTTTCACTCTTCGCCAATGCACTAACTTCTTTTCAGAGCTCGCTCAAATTATTTTCTCGGCAAACTGAGAAGCTTGTTAACCCTGGATTTACAAGGATCCAACCTTCCCTTCCTTCCGGACAAAACCTGCTACTTTATCCTTCCGCAACTCAAGAAGCTTACCTTATCTTCTTTACTTGGCACAAATAGAAAAAGTAATCATTTTCCACAACATTAATGGCACGCATAACTTTAAATCAATATTCTATAAAGATAAAATATTAATTTAGGCAGGGGCGGCGCAGCCAGTTGGATGCCAGGGATAAATCCATTCATGGACATTTTTCTGTGTGGAAATTGCATAAAATTCCATAAATAAAGAAAAAGCAGAGAAAAAAAATTTCGGTCTACCCCCCCCCTCCGGTTATATCGTAAATCCATAAATGCAAAAAATGGACTCTGCCGGCCCGGAATTTAGGTATTATACATGAATAAATATGAGTAAGATGATGATAAAAATTAAATTAAATTACATTATTTCTTAATTACTTGATCAAGTAGCTTATCACAACCGGTTACACAAATTCTCTGTTTCTCTATTTGAAATTCAAAAACTGTTTAAAATCCAAAGTTCGGTGGTTGCATAATCAAATACATGTGTTTAAACTACTCAAAAAGCAATGACACATTCATGAATAAAGTAATGTCGGTGTAAAGTCACTCTGCGTTTTTTTAAAATCTCTATCTCTCACTTTCACAGGTAAAATGAGGACGCCCACAAGGACGAGGCAGGGAACGAGAAGCACTCGAGGTGCTTTTTGCTGAGATTAGCCTGTTTGTTCCGCTGAATAAAACCATTTTTACGGTAACTTTTCTGCCGCCTGGTTCCTAGATCATTCCCAGTCTGCTCTAGATTTACGCAAGTTGCAGATTTATATAGGGTAGCAGCTGCTATGACGACGAGATGAAATTCAATTTTCTTTTTCTTCTGCACTCTATGCCTTATAACCACATATTTATCCTTGCACCAAAAGCAAACAATGCTTTCACTCAGAAGGGAAAAATGTATATTCGCTAAATCTATAAATAAGGAAAATAAAGGCAAGTAGTTTGTAAATTTCATTTCATATCAGATAAATATTTCAAATTCCATTGTTTATTTGCATTTTTATCCTTCCAGTAAATCAATATTTTGCAATCATATCCTTTTGAGATAAAAAGTAAAAAAAAAACATGTATGTATGCAAATAATTTAAGAGACTTTTTATTTTCGTTATTATACCCCGAGCTAGAAGATGAAAGGAAAAAATGTGTAAAAATATTGAATATCCAGGGTGGTTTAAAAACTCGTGTATTAGACTCAAGTCGAGTATGTGTGATCGTATTCTCTGAAAGTACGAGCGACTAATTTCAATTTCACGATTTGGGTCGGAATACGCTTATTCGGAAGCGGTAGAAATTGGCAATTTAAGCGGAATGTCCAGTCATGAGTCGGAAAACGTTTGTAACTAATATCATCTTGATCGGTTGGCTTTATGTCCTACATAGTCTCGTACCATTTCGAAAATTATCAAATTCTTTTTGTCCAGAGATTATTAAGCTGGATTCAATGAACGCATTTCTTTGGTTCTCTTTTCCCGTCGTCCATTGTTCCACTTAAATTTATTATTCTACAAGTAAATGAGTCCACTACTTGAAAAATGATAAATGTTTATTTGCAAAACGATTCCGTTGTTGTTTTAAAACAATCTAAAGAGGTATTTTCTTCTAAATAAATAACGGTGTCCAGAGCCACGTGACTTCTCAAAAGCATCCTTTGAAATTTCAAATCAGCGAACTGTACTTTTCTTTTGAATGTTGTTCAAAGCGTGAAGGATGTTTAACGAGTCTTTGATCCTAACTTTCGAAGGGGCTTGGAGTGATGTAATCTAAGGCGAATCACTGGCCTAAGTTCGGTCGTTGACTTTCTGGCTATTTAGAGTCGCAACTTGTTAGATTTATACAGAATGTACATACATATGTATACCTACACGTATACGCACCTGCGATGCCTAGTTTCTATTTCCTCTCACGTCCAACCAGGATTTTTATTATGTCCCGCAAACGTGTAGCACTTATGTACGAATCCGGCATGCTCGTGTAAGACGAGATTGCAGTATTTCCCTTTTTTACAGCTCTTTTAAAACTATATTTTCTTTTTAAAAAGACATAAAAACAAAGCTGATATATTTTTAAACTAACATTCCAATTCATTAAAATTTTATGAAGCAGATTATTTTCAAAAGTAGAGTATTATCTTCAAAATTATTTTCTTCCAATTATAATTGCTGAACATTGAATTTTCCCAATTGATGACGCTAAATATTTCAAATCTTTATCAATTCTTTTCACTATTGAAACCTTACAAATGCCTTCCACGTTTAAAAATCTTGCTCTCAATTTCTTAAACGGTTCATTGCTCCCATTCTTTGAATTACATTAACATAATTTATTTGACGACATTATAAAGTCTCTCTTCTCTCGATTATTTATAATTCCATTTACCTTGTAAGAATTGTTAGTTTCCTCTAAAATGATGAATGGATTTTTAAAAGTATAGCAAGTTCACGAAGGAGATTATTGAGTTCTTAAGGGGGTTAGTATGAAATTAGATTTTTGAAGACTTCGAGAACTTCGTTGTTGTATTTCAAAGAGAATTATCGGCTTATTGGCGATTTTTATGTTTTGTAGAATCGACGTCGAAGGTGGCTGCCGAATTCGCTGTTCGTTACGTGCGAGGGCTTTAGAAAAGTTCGTGAGCTTTCGGACGAACACGTTCCACTCTAATTACCTGGTGCACACCCGGCTACGTCAAGAAGTAAGGATTAATGGTAATTACTCGCTTGATTTCGAGGACCTTTGGGAACCACCAGTCTAAACTTCACGGTCTTCCAGAGAATTGGTTTAAAACTGCGCCAACAAACTTTAGAAATCCCATCAATTTTTCTCCTGATGACACCAGAACAATATTTCAGAATTAATTTTTATTCTAAATTTTCAAGCTTAACAAGATCGAGTATTTCACTTTATACTATTTAAAAATATAAAAATATATAACTATTTCCTTTATTTTCGTTCTTCATAATTCTCTAAGAGGAATAGCTAGACAAAAACTGAAGGTCAGACAAGCTAGGCGAGTCTAGACTCTCAGCTAGACTCAAGCTAGACTAGACTATCGAAGAATGTAGACTTGTCACGATTTGCGAATACATTAGAACGGGTTAGACAGCCTGAGTGGCCTTGAAACCAGTTTTGAAGTTCAACACTCTCGGCTTCAAATGGCAATAGAAACACATCTTCCGTCTGGGAATTTTTACTTTCATTAAGTCAACATAATAAGATTCTAAATAATCTATTCGATTACAATGCAGAATGTCAATTAGCAACCAGTTTAAAATAAAAATAAAAGAAGCAACATTTTATATCACCTGTTGATAAAGATACCTAACAATCAATAACTTTGATGGTGACAGCGGTGGGATACCACTGAGACTACGCCACAATTGGATGTCACCTACTTTGAAATTTAAAGCATATAAAATGCTTTGTTTAGATGCCAGAAAATTATTTAAAGATACTTAAGAAGGTTCGAGATAACTTTGGCGTGAAATGGATTTGATGTTTAATTAACAAGTCAGTGGTTCTGCTACTGGTACGCAGAACTTCGTAATTGAGTCGTGAGTTTCTCGAGACGTTTAATCAATTGCCATTGCACAAGGGACGTGATGCTAAACGCTGTGACGAGAGACCAGGTTCCTTGGTCCACTCGAACAAAGACAGAAAATATCTTTTTTGACCTATACCTGCACGCACAGCAAAGGCTAGTGACCCTGACACAGAGGGCGTTGCTCTCATCGTCCGTTCCTCCTTTCTTCCTCCGTTAGATCACCCCTGCCACTCTTCAAAATGTCCTGCAGAAATTGCCCAAATCGAGTTAATTATTCAACAAGATGGAAGAGTTTGAGTAGGTCTATATTTAGATCTCCGATTTTAGATTCCATCGAATTAAAGAATATACTTTTAAGCTTGTGTATTTCTCATTAATTGATGTCAGACTTCAAATTGAAGAGTTTTCAATATTATGGGCAATTATTAAGAGAATTTAACTGAAAAGCATTCAATTCTGAATGCTTTGAAGTTAAAATTATGTAATGATATAATATGAACGATTCTAGTTTTGAACTTTACAATCTTAAATTCTACTACTGGTTAACCCGTTGATAATAACCTAAATCATTATACTTGAGAATAATTTTGCAGTAATTTCTAAACTGTTGCACAATTTGCAAGAATTAATATTGCATCATGAATAATGTATGGCATATTCTCGCGTCAGTGCAAATTTGAATGTCGCATCGGTGATTTTTATGATGTAATTCGATGGCGGCAGTTTACGCGAGCCTGGTATTCCGGAAGGCACAGTTCCGTTATTTCATTATTTGAATTAATTAAATATTTGTGTGGCTTCAACTCCGGATAACATGGCTCTTAATCACGACGTAACTGGAAATAATGCCAAAGAGGAATCAAAATCGCTAATTACCAATCACCCGAGGCATTGCTTAATTAGTCAATAATCATGTTACAGATTCCAATGTTTTTCGAATAAGCGAAACTGGGAGTGAACCATTATCTCAAACAATTATGTAAAATTGATATTGTCGGATTTATGAATGAATACAAGTATTATAAATGATGTTCCTAAATATATCGATATTTTTAGATGATTAATGATATAATGAATTATCTGTGATATGATTCATCTAATTAATCAAATTGATGAAAAGGATTGAACAAATCGCAGAAACAAAGGGAATCGGATTCTCTAAATTTAGGTTCTGGATCATTTGAAAGTTGCTATGAGGATGTTGATGGGTCCACCATTTCCTCTGGCACTGCCCACTAAAGATCCCACGTAGACGAGTTTCGCGAGTGTCCCATATTCCAGGCCTTTCACCTTTGGTATAATCCAAGATCAGATGCGGATCGAGTGCTCTCTTCTTCTCTACTCTCAGTAAAGATCTTATTGGAGTCAGATTATAGTCCAAAGGATGGGTGACTTCAAATAGAGACGGATTATTTCGTCCATTTTGAGGATTACGTATCAAATAAAGCTCATCCTTTTCTTCTCAACAGTAATTAAAGTCAAAATTATAAGCGTTGGAAGATGCTCATGATCAGTTGATACATGACCTTGAATATTTCAAGCCAATCTCATTAGAATTATAATAATGATACAACAATAGAATTGTGACTTCAAAGGAGTGAAAAATGTACTAAAAGTACGTTTTCTTTTTCTAATGCTATGATTAACCGACAAAAGTGACTCATTGGAAAAAAATTACAAAGTGTGTATGGTTCTGACGCTGGGCAAAAGTTTCTCAGCAGCAGTGCGACGACTGCAACTGTTTTGAAGAGGCAATGTCCGAGGTCTATGAACTGCGACGGACGACTTGCATTAGATTCAAGGCCAAATTAGAGCGTACAAACAGCGACAAGCGACGCCAAGCTCTGACCGTCTGCAACCTCTTCGCGTAATCTCACTAACCCACGCCTATTCGAGTGCTTTTTTATTTAAATCGACATTTCTATGGGCAGCCGCTGCACTGTGCGATCGATGCAAACTTAGTTCCCCTGATAAACAAACGTTACTCGGAAGTAAGGCGAGACTACTGAGGTCACTGAATTTTTTATTTAGAGATCCGATTCAACAAGCAAACCAATTCCTAAAAGAAATTCACCAAAATGAGAGAACTTTTAGAATTTTAAAATTAGCTGCATTTATGTATCCTTACTTACGAAATTAGTTTGATTTCTGGAACATAAATTTGCCAGGCTCTAAAACCATCTTGACTTTCAAGAAATCTTTGAGAAATAGTCTCTAAGTTTATGCACTATTAATCTTCTTTCCACAATTTTCTCTTGGAAGTAACAACCCTGTTAAAAAATTTTTAATTAATATCCACCCTTAGAAATAAACTCCGCAAAAGAAAAATTTCTTCCTCTGCTATTTTTTATTTTATTTTCCATATCCTTAATTACAGGTTCGTATGTCGGAGGAGAGTTTACTTTTGGCAGATTTACTTTGAGGAAGTAGTGAGGTGTGTTAAAGAATCTCATGAAAAATTGCCAAGATGCGAGTATCAAGCAGTAATTTAACCTGACCCCCGGGTGAAGAAATAATATAGGTACATGTTATATTACGGTATAAAGCGTTATACGTGCAAGGTTGCTTTAGGAACTTGCAATCCTGCGAATTTGATCAAAGCATCGTACGAACAAAGTTGTCGCTCTCTGTAGTTCGCTTTCCAGAGGAAATGGGATCGACGAACGCGATAAGCGGATAAAGCGATCACACCGATGATTCATGTGACCATTGAGAATCCGCCTGGTCGAATGAGTTTCGATATAATACTCGAAAGTGCATGAATTCTTACGTACTTTAAAACTTTGAGTGTTCTTAAAGTATATTCATCGTATATTCGTCGAGAAATTACATATACAATGTAGGAAATTACAAACTCGAGGAATTTTAATTCACACGCTACCAATTTCTTCGTACAGAACAAATTGGCCTCTTAAAGTTTTATGTTATTGAAACAAGCACGCATCACAATTCTGAGTAATAATTTTTGCAGATTCAGAGACCAAAATTTTACTTTTCGTCAGTATTCTTCCAGATGGTATAGAAAATTAAAAGAATACTGTGTTGCGAAAAATTAAAGTTTTTTAAAACATTGGATTCTGAATTTTACTTTTTTTAAATCTAATTATAGTAAATGTCTGTGGTCGGTTTGCAGTATTTTTAATTATTCAAAAACTTGCAGTTTTGTTGATTTCTAATGTTAAAATATGCATGGAAAAAATCATCACACGAATAAATAATCGAATAATCATAATCGGATAAAACTAATCTTAAAGAAGTAAATTCAATTAGATAATCTTATCGGAAATAAATTTATCAAAATCTAAAGAACGTCTGTGCCACTTCTGGAGGGATTTCTTGCAGTGACAAATTTCTCTTATCTATCTTTTCCAGCGGCTTCTAAATGCCGGAGAGTTCCACAAAAGACTCCCGGAAATTTTGCAGTTTGCACCAAGTAGTTCCGACAAAAATTTAACTCGCCAGAACTTTTCTTGTTCTTTACTTTACAAAAAGGAGTTTTTTTTAACAAGTGCCGGAGTGTGAAAATTGTTCCGGAGGAACGAGAGAATTTTCAAAACAATTCAATTGTCTCCGTTTTACTCGAAGGAGAATAGTGAATAAGTTTGAAGCTCTTTCCTTTTAATAATTTCTTTAATTTAATTGGCATTTTGAAGTACTAAAAAATACTGAAATTACTAAATTCAATTATATAATTAACCTTAACCTATTGATAGAATATGATTCATGGTCAATTTGTATTTCATTTGTATTTCGTCCGGTGAGTGGATTATTTAGGTGCTGAGTTAGTCGTCCTGTCGATGTAGTTTAAACGATTTGAATGGTGTTAGAGGAAGCGGATGTTCATGGTCGAATTACATAATCCAGTGAAAAGGATAATGATCTTAGACAACTTAGTTCTACAGAATGTAAAATGACCGTCTGCGACCCCAGCATTAGAAGAGAGAGAAGTCAAGGATAACCATTCCCCACTCAATAACCAGGAAGAGGTCTAAACATTTTAGATAAGTTTGACCGTCTGCAACCTCTAACGGTGTTAGTTTAGTTCAAGGACTCAATAAACTTCCTTCGTGTTAGAATACAAGTTCAGGATGTCCTAACAAATCTGTTCTTTGAAACATTTCAATTTCGTTTGAAAATTTTTATCACGAATGGAAATTAGAATGAAATGAAGATGAAGTTAGCTCACAGGATAATTTAATTTAATTTTCACCCTTTTAGTTATCCTTTCAACAATCCTAATGCAGATTTCGGATGAAAAATTTACGTTAGTTATTTCAACTATGGGTGGAAATTTAACATATCGGAACTTATTGACTTGATTAGTTAAAATCCGCATGCTTAAATTTCAAATCGAACAGAAACAAGTGTTTTAAAAAAATAATTGATCCAGGTCAGGATTTAGACGATCAGCAATTGTAGCTCAGAATTTAGCTTAAAATAGGTCTTGCTTTCACAGTGGTATCGCATTGATTTTCCTACTGCTACTAATGCGAGTCTACACTAAATTTTTGCATCAAATTTGCATTTAAAAATGAAAAATACAAGTTTTTTTTTTGTGATTGTTTGCGCTGCTTCTAAAAATAAATGAGATTGGAGACTACAAGGCCTGCACTTAGGTGATCGTCAGAGTGAAATTATCGTGGTTTATAGGCTGAGTGGGTGTAAGGCGTTTGCGCACAATGTGTCCCCTATGCTAGTTCAAGGTTAGACCAGACGGAAGTCTGGCTCTAGTGTGTTTGGAATACCATTAGCCAAGTCATAGCAGAGCACACATGTTCGCATTCACACCTACGTGAAAGCATAAACTCAACGCTACTTGGAACGACGATACTGCGTTAGACTTGTATATTCATTCGTCTGTACACGGTAACTTAGGTTAGTGACACTCGAAGGCCAATGAAGAAATAAGCGAGATAAAGAGCTTCAAAATGTTGAAATACACTGAAAATAATTATTTTTTCTTCCATACCAATTAGCATTGAGCAAGGATTTCAAATCTCCATTAATTGGACTGATAATGCTATTATTTAAAAAAAAAAAGCTGTAAAATGTGTTACTGTTATTTACTTTGGTCTCGAAGTACTCCCATAAGGGAGTTTTTTGCGAAAAGTTTGAAAAGTTTCCTTTGACTCTTAGGTTTCTTCATAGAAGTATATGTTTAAGTTGAGAGCACTTAACACTGCTTACATATAACAAGGAAATAGCGCAATAAACCTTCCTCAAGTAGTAAGATCAAGGATCTTACTACTGGTATATAGAAATTACATATACGTCAAGATACTTCACTACTCAATTTTATTTTTCAATCGCAAAAGGCTCTTTTAATCGCATTTGAGCAGGAACGCAAAACGACGGGGTTGCTGAGGGGAATATATTCTATACGGGAGAAATTCAAAGCAAGTTTTCCTTTGACATAGTTACTACCGCAGAAATAATTAATTGTAAGTGCTAGAGGTAAATCAGTATTAACCATTGAAGACTCTAAACATGATTATTATTATACATTTGATTACTGAAGAATTTGAGAAAAATATTGGAAAAAAATATATAAAAAAGTCTGGTTAAAAACAAGCTCATAAATATTGCGTAAGAATCCCTGACCCAGAACAAGGAATTCCGCAGTTAGGTAGGGTTAAAGATTGTGATTGTGAATCATCATCAGACGAAAATCGTATTTTATTCCCATGAAGATTTATAATCAAGTGAATACAATAATAATCGCATGTTTTCCAATTGAGACGATCGTTTCATAACCCCGGAAGTATTCAATGTCGTAGCGCGACAATGGCGACAGTGGATTTTAATCATCAGACGTGTCGCTGGAAACTGGCCTTGATGCGCCTCGTTTTCCATTGGAGGTCAAAGTTTTGCCTTGGCAGCTACCTTGATAATGAAACTCAGTCATTAGAAAAGCTCGCGGTCTGTTGAGTTGCGCTTGAAACTCATTAGACGGTCTCCAGTGGCCTTGCGTGAGCAACGACTGCGATAAATCCGGTCAAGTTCAATGGCGAGGTTACCGCGGCACAATTCCGACGTTTACAACATTATGCGTTAGAAATCCATGTGTGCCATTGACCGTCGTGTTAGAATAGAATATATCTAGAATAGTTGGAACACGGCCAACTGGTCGAGAATGAAAACCACGGTCAAGCTCAAATTACATATAGAATGCTTTTTGACTTGTTAAATATTCTGATTTCTTTTAGATTGGTACTACAGCTTTTGTTAAGGAATTGTAACATGAAATTAGAGGGAAAAACAGTGGCTGAAAATATAAAAGAGTATCATTTAAACATTTTATAATGTATCTTTAAATAGTCATTTATTTTTGAAGATTAGATTCCGCTTGAGAAGCGGAGAGCTGGCGAGTTCTAAGAAATCTTTTTGTAGCAGACAGATATATGTTAGTTTGACTATACTGCCTACTGGCTAGTGATGTGCAATTTAAATGTAAATGAAAAGGTAGAATAGCACATAAAAGTCATCTCGCTCTCAAATCTCTTTACACTGGCTACTAAATTTCGTTGGAATCGCGTTCTCGACCTGAATAATAGTTTCTTTTCCTCCTTCTTCTATAAAGGTCGCCCCGACTTCGTGGGTCAAGTAACGTGACCTCTGTCTTTGAGCAACTACGGAAAAATATTACTATGGAAGACGAAGCTAATATTGTAATACTCTGCATCCCCCACCGCTGTTTAATTTTCTTACGTAAACATTCAAGGTCTGTTTGCGATTAAAACTCGCTGATTAAAGTTAGAAAGTTCCGCAAATTTCAAGTTTTAATCAAATTTTAATAGTACGAAGCAGAAAACATTGATTATTAATAACTTTATCAAGAATGAATAAAGTAAAATTAATTGATGGAATATGATTCTCTCTTGCTGAATAAAGAAGTCACGGTTAATTTGTCAACATGCATATCGATATGCAGGAAGTTTCTGCTATTCACGTCTCAAGAGCAATCGAATGAGCGAAAAAAGAGGAAGAAAAAAAGAACAGAGAATCGTTCTGACAGAACAGCTTCAGCACAATGATTCAATTCAGCATCAGAGTCGTACACGTATATTTATTCGCCAGTTGGAATTTAACAGCCACATTAGCAATTTACGTATCTGGATTAGAAAATCTATCGTCATAATTCAAGTCATAATTATGGAGTTTTGCTAATGAAAGTTATAGCTTTATTGAGACCCGACCCGATATTCTGTTCTGATACCAAAAAAGCATTAAATTTCTTTTCAATCCAGCTGCAGGTTATTCCTTAATTACTTCTTAATCTCTTTCATAAACAAATTAATTTGCAGACCTCGTTTCAATCTCTCGTTTTTGCTTCCAAACCATTGAAATCATATTAAAGGAAAAATATTTTCCGTGAAAATCCAAAGCGAGTGACATAAATTAATTAGCTAACATAAATATTTGAACAAGAGCTGAAATGATGCAGATAAATGAGCTCAGAGTGGATCTATACCTCGATTTAGAATCATTTTTATTTTTGAATTTGTGTTACAAATAAATGTTTCATGAGTTTAGCAAAAACCGATTTGACTGCATGTCATCAAATGAGCGCATTTAATTAAAGTCGCGCTGGAAATGTGCAACGATTATATGATTTAGACTAGAGGTCTGTGTGTGAAAATTTAATTTAAAAACTCGTTATGGCAGCCAAAGCTACAGCACTAAAGTTGAAATTTTGCTATTAACTTCTCTGAATTTTGTGACTGTTAAGCTTTGATGTCTTCTTTGCGTTAATAATTAATTTTATTCGCAAGTTTTCTGAAAGAATTTCATTTTGCGCATGTTTAAATAACATTGCGAGTGCAGCATAATTATATTTTCCCCTAAGGGATGCACTGTTACGTTACATTTCCTGTACCATCTCTCCTTTTATAATTTGAAGTAATAATTGAACTATATCTAAAATGAAACGGCAATTTTTCGTTGTAAGACTAAAAAATGTATCATTTTCTTGTTTTCGATGAAATGTTTTGTTCTCGATGATGTCAGACTTTCGCAATATAGAATAGACCACGTATGACATTCAAGCACCAAGTTAATAGATTCGTAGATTAGTATGGGCCCGGTCGTACCACTTCGTGAATACATATGTATAACTAACGGTATAGTCAAGTAACTGGTTTTGCAGTTCCCAAAAACTAAGCTACTAACCTGGCTGTCCAGTTAGGTAGACTCACTATTTCCACACGAAAAAGAACCTCATTAGGTCCCTCATCAGTCGAATCATAATCTAGATCTCCTCTCCTTTCTTTACTTTATGTGCGATTTTCGTTTTTTATGCCAGTTGGCCCTCATAAATGCCCAAATTATCACTTCTATTCTGACAATTATCTACGGTATTTCTTTCCAATTAGTTGCAAATTTACAGATTTTGCATCTATTAAAAGATATCCCTACATTGAAGACAAAGAAATCATTGAATCGAAAAATATTTCTTTCTTTTGCCAGGAACTCAGATCCAGTAAATGTTTGCATTAGGAGAAGGAGAAATAATTTAGATTTTCTGTGGAAAAGGAACGGTGCAAATGGAGATAACGGTTTACGTTTCATTATTCTATTTTCCGAATTTCGCGGAAGAGATTTTGTGCAGGAGAAGAATGAAGTGGCCAGAAAAAGAACAAAAGCGCTAAGAGATTTTACGAAGCAATGCGGTACATGATTACAGCTTTCCATTGAAGTGGGGAATCATTTCCCATGGTGTTATACCTTCCCACTCAAACAAAGTTTCCTTTTTAATTTAAATTGAACATAAGATAACTCTTAAATTAATTATAGAGGAAATTTAATTTAAAATTGTAGGGAGCTTTGAACTCCATTACTATTACTAGAATTTCATTGGTGGCGTCATGCATTCAGAAATGCTCGTTTTCTCGACGGAAACGATAAACGGATGAGGGTAGTTTTCATCGAAGTAGTTTTCCTGTCTTTGAGTTAATCGCCTTCCTTGTTATGCCACCAACGGCAGGCAAGTGATGCGATCGATGTTGACTTCGTAACGAGAATTGCATCGGAGGAAATCACCGTAAAATGCAGTTGATGATCCGGAAGTCAATGTAAATCCAAAGCAAGATACGCTTGAAGGAAATTTCGTGACGAGCTTCATTAGTGATTCAGGAAAACCAGAGCAGGGATGTGAGTTCAGAAAATTAGAAAAAACTAAATTTGTTTCATTATAAATGGTATCAATTTTAAGGCAGAGATTGAAAAATAGTCGAAGATTCTTTTCATAATATTATGAATTTAGACTTGTAGAGGACACTCGAGTAATTCGGAATTTCAATTTTCGCATTGCTCGATTATTCCTATTGTATTGCCTTCAAATATTTCACATTCTTGAGGGTGCGAAAGGATATTAATAGATTCTTCGGAGGGTGGAGATTGAACCACCTCGTTCTAATTTTTTCTTCCCTTTCTGCCTTCAGTTTTGACATGAATTCTGCTTTATGGCAAAAGTTGTTCTCGAATCGAGGACAAGAAATATTCACAACCAGGTAAGTGTGTCAGAAAATAAAATAAATCAAGAAATAACTAGATCAAAACAAAATTTAGAAAAGAGAGTTCTCATTCAGTAATAATTATATATTTAAAAAAAATTAATTATTGTAATAATTAACGTATATTTTCTTCTTCAAATATGTCTTGAAAAATGTTTTGCTGTGGGAGATTCTCGCTGTTAGTGACTGTTTTCACTCAACATATTATGTGCATAGTTAGTACTGTCACTCCCACTCATTTCCAGTAGCCATGAACTGGTCTGCAAAGTTCATTTGAGGACTAGTAAACGCATTTCCATTCCAGACCTAACCATGAACTAGAAAATCTACCGGTCAAGGTTCTCGGGGACGAACTACATTTAACGATATGATAATTTAAAAAAAAACTTTAAAAATTCGACTTTGAACTATTCGAACAAAAAATAACATAATCTGAAAATTAATTCGTTTAAGGTTTCCTAATTGTCACGATTGACCATTTTAAAATGTTTGTTTACTCTTTGAAAAGATGAATGAAGTTGTAAGAGCGGTGACCATGAAATTGTCGGTCACGGTCGTCTAGTCCGACTCGTCTAACGCTAGTAAAAGTAATGGGATTCTAACGAAAGGAAAACTGACATTAAGTGAAAGAAGACGTTTGCGTAAGACCAGAGATTGAGTTATCTGTCAACGTGATTTGAATAACTCGTTTCCCAAAGAAACCACAGAGAATCGAGATTTAGTGTTACAAAATAATTATCAATTCTTTCTTTAAAAATATGTTTAATTAAAAATTTTTTTAATTTAATATTTCTTATCGATATTATGAACTATAAATTGAACAGAAAAATATTTCCCATGTTTGATCGTGATCTCATTCTAAAAAAATGTAGATTATAATTTAATCAGATGTCAAAGTGAATTTTTAAAAGATAATAAATCTTCCACTTACATAAAGATAGCAAAAAACTTTTAACAGTCTATCACACTACGGTTATTTTCTTCTTCTCAAAAGGGTCAAACGAATTCGTTTTCTGTACACTGTTACAGTCCGATAAAGAATAAATATTACATGAGAGCAAAAGCTATGCCGACATAAATAATGTAAACGTCATGACGGAAGGAAAACATACCTTTTAAACTTTGAAGACTGTGATCCACGCCACGATCATATTTCCAGATATGTGTGACACAAAGGTCTTCATTCCGCTTACAAAAATTGCTTTTATCTCTCACTTAATTATTATTTTATTTACTTGAATAAAGTGATGCATAATTTACTCAAATTTATTCACTTCAATGTAATGTCGAATGCAATATTATCGACACAATATTCAGAAATATTCTTTCGCAATACCGAAAGCTGAAAGCTCTGGCCTCGCGCCACTCTCTAAAGTCTAAAGTAATGATGAACCAGTCAAATAAATCTTTTGCGAAGCAATGAATTACTTCTTGATGAATCCTTGTCGAGAACAAAATGAACGTTGTTTGTTTGAACCCAGCAAGACCTACCTGCACCTGTATATTAAATTCATAATTAAATTTTTTTTTTTATTGCTCGTAAATTCAAATTTCAAATTGTAAAATTTCACTAAATTACGTAACACCATAGAAGTGTTGTACTCCTCTTTAAAAGTCTACAACTTTAGATTGAGTTTTACAACAATTTTACTGTTATTGTAATTTTCTTTCATCAAAAGTTTCATGAAATGTTTCAATTTCAAAACCCAAGACCACAAGAAAAACAGATTGTGACATTGATGTTTATCATTCTCGAGTATGAGCTTAGGTTCCATGAAACTCGGGTCGCTTTTACGTCCAATCAACGGCGCTCAAATGGTCCACTCGGTGGAAAATGGCAGGGTAGCCGTAAAGTTTCGTCTATTAAGGAAATGTCATAGAAATGAAATTACTTTCCGCTTGGACCTGTCGCTTGAAAAGCTCTTAAAAGAAGAAAAAATGTTCCAAGAGAAAGACTCTCCGGCCATATCCACGAGATTAGGGAAGTAGGGGACAGCGAAAATTAAAAGCCCTGCTAGCAACAATATTAAGCATGGAATTTTCAGACACATGATAAATTATTCCATCCATATTTCCTTGTGTTTACGCATGTACTTCTCTCTCCTCAAGAGGGATCCACTTTTCACGAAGAGAAATAGGAGCTTGTGGTTGAGGCTGTTACGAAAATTCACAGAATACATTTGTCAGAGATAAAAGTAAAACAGGCGTTCGTGACTGATAAAGGGTTCATTCTATAATGTAAATTTTTAATTATGCAAATGACTGATTCACACCCCTTTCGGCGATCAAAAAAATTAGTCAATACACAAGGACAGATTTTGAATCGTTGAAGATTTTGACCTTGACTCTTGATACAAATTCAAAGTCAGTCATGTTTTTCTTGCTTGCAATTTAATTTCTATCATAGTCTGAAAAGTTGGTTTCTCGCGAATGTTCGCATTTATCTTTTCCCTGCTCCATTGGGAAGCGGGGAATGATAACTTCTACGCCGTTTCCTGCCTCGCTCTGAAAACCTAAATTTCTCTAGTGATAGTGTGTTCTAGATTCAGCCATCGCTTCGCAATGATCTGCCCTAAGCCCCCTTGTAGGCAAAGGGATCACGTGATTTATCTTATCACTACTTCAGTGGAATTGACTACAGCAGAAATCGTCGAATAAATACAAAATTCATCTAGAGTAGAGTGGTGAGGAATTGGTAAAATATTCAAGAATACAAATAAAATAAGAATTCAGCTTTCTGTTAAGTCAAAAATGTACTGGATTTTTAAAAACAATGAATGAAAAGGTTTATTGTAAAACTCGTTTGGCTGCAATAGAATTTTATTCTCCCCAAAGAATTATAGAGGAATTGCTTTTTCCTTTAGGCAATTTCCAAACAGAAATACCTTTCCAGCTTCCATAAAAGAATTTCCATCACAATAGTAAATATCTGCCGGTATTTCTAAACTCTTTTTAAAAATTCGTACTCTACAATTTCTCTAAGAACGATTTTTCGAGATTTTCTGCTTGACAAAAACGCCCTTTGAATAGTATTCTAAGGGCCTGTGCTCACCGGTGGAAAATTTCCAAAAAAAAGTCTGCATCAATGCATACTTCCGATTGTAGATAGAGTCGAAATGGAAACTAAAAATTCTTCAAAAATGTGCTTTCAAAAATGTCCTCCTCATCCAACTACTATTTAAAGCTCTAAAAAGATTAGCTCTGCCACTCTTGGACAAAACATATCCAAATGCGAGAAATATTGATCGAGTAGCTCGAAATTTATAAACATGACATTTCCGTTCAGGGGTTATTGAACCCTTATGAGAAGTGAATGGTTCCCAAATATTTCTCAACGATTTTTTCCATAGTTCAATCCTCCCATCTGCACTGAGCCAAATAAAGTCAACGTGCATGACGGAAACGAAGTTTTGCGGTCGATTATGATGGCACGAAAGGCGCAGCTCAAAACGAAAAGAAGGAAAAGGGATATTCGTGTTGAGAATCAGGGTGGCATCGCAAAGAGAAGGGAAAGATTGAAGAGCCTTGCAAAAACACACGATACACGCTATGTTGTGTAAAAGGAAGCTGGTGTACCAGCTAGCAAGTTCTAAAGAATCGTGATTACGGCCCTGTCATATTTTATTGCACCTCTGGCAATGTGCGATACAAACCGGTCATTGGTAGAGGGTTTTGCTCCTTCCCCTCCCTCCCTCAAAACTCCTCTACCCTCTTTCCTTTCCTTTAAAAAGGACCTCTCTCTTTACCTCGGTAAGTCCTTAGGTAGTACGTTACTACCTCGTTTCTTATGAATCTTTCATCGTTCAACTAAGGCAAGAAAAACCGACCTTTAAAGGAGCTTCATAATCACCCGGAACCGGAGTCTAACTTTTATGATACATCCTTAGGATCTTTCAACCCTGGAGCTCGAGGCGAGATAATCTATGTCGGTCATTTAGGAAAATGAAGTTTTTTTGGCTACTCGAGTATTTACCCTTAAAGAATGTCGGATATATTTACAGAAGTATGTAAAGGAAAAGTCTTTGATCTGTTATTTGCATCAAAACATCTCTTCCCAGTTTGTTTCCACAATGTAAAAGTTGTATACATTATATCATGTATGTTATATTCTGAATTCACCCTTGATGCTGTGATGCTGTAAAAGTTTCAGTGATTTCTGCAAAGTTTGGGAATCGTGAGAACCACAGTTGCAGTTTTAGTATCAATGTTAGAGTAGCAGAAACCGCATCCATCTATATAAAAATCATCAGCTCTCTCTCAATAAAAAATAGAACTGAAACTGTGCACATTCTAACAAATATCAGATTCACCACATGAAATATTTCATTTAGCATTCTGAAATTTCAAAATAGTTTTACATCATATTGCAAGGCATTCTTTACCTTTCTAATAGAAATATTTAACAGTCTCCGTAATACGTAACGTCGTAAGTTCTCGAACCAAATAATGCCGAAAATTTCCCTTATGCTGACAAAAAGCTAGAGTTTCCAGGAAGTGTGTGCCTGGGGAAGTGTGCCTGTGTGTGTATCATCGAAAATTGCAATTCCCACAAAATAATATGCGCGGGTAGGTGGAATGCAACGATACTTATCGTGCCTCTTTGCTCGAAACCAACTTACGTTTGAAAGCATAAGTTGTCCCTCAGTTTCCATCGAGTTATACCTACAAGGAACAACTACTGCGAAATGACCGTCTATCCGAAGGGGCTTTGCTTGTAAATAACTATAATTTCTTTTTGGGCTTGAGTATATTCGGGGGTTGAGTAGATTCGTGAGTAGGCACCGTGTATCCTCCGATGGAGTGAGTTTTAGGCTCGCGGGCTCATCGCCAAGTGGAGGGGATGAAAGCGGGCCCTGGGTCCAATGACCTCTTCTTGGGTCAGCCACCCCGTCGAAAAATATACACTAAAGAAACCTAACGATGAGAGACGAATGGACAACCTTTTCTCTAACTTAGTCTTCAATTTTAGAAAAATTAAAACAAAAAAATGTCATTAAATGTCTCGTTCACAATTTTCTATCTCAATGCTTAGGTAAAAAGTGTATGGATATCGATCATCTATTTTAGAAAGAAAAAAATAGTGCTCGGAAATACCTCGTAACTTTTTTATACACGTTTTCGTTTTACAATTTTTGGGTAACGGTAACTTTACGAATTGCTTTAATAAAAAATGGCAATCGTAACGGATTAAAATTTTGTTTTAATGGTAACATAAAAAAAAATGTCTTTCTAGTTACTTTTATCTTTTCTGTCAATACTTCAACTGGCTTACCAAATCTATCAAAATTCTTTCATAATGAATAAAAAGGATGCAAATTTAAATGATCAATTTTTAAAACAAAGCCTGAAAAATTGTACAATTGTAAAATGAAATAGGTAAATTTTAATAAAAAGAAGTGTAAAACTTTTTAAAGTGGTACAGTAAATTTCCAGGTTGAATTACTACTACTACTTTTCGATTGCTCTGATCAATGGTATTTTAACTTGTTTGGTGGATCCGTTATCAGATGTAAAAGAGTCTACCTTGTCCCTGTATTTATCACTGCATCGGAGAGTTGAAATCGAGTACGAATCCATATTTATGTAATAGTATCATATAAATAATAGAGTGTAGTAATCTGTGAATACAACAGAACAATGTACAAACGAGGCCAATAAACGTTTTTATCTATATAGTCTGTGAATACGTGTTAACATTGCATAATACCATGAAATGAATTTATTTTTGATCATTGATGAAAACTCGTTTCTCCATATATTTGATGTATTTTAACAACGTTAAATGAACTAATTCTCTAGTTACTAAAAAATTATCTTCGTCACGAAAATGTCATGAATTCTGTAGAGTATGTATTTTGAAATCTATCGAGCATTGTATTGCAGAGGAAATAAAAGTTCTCTTGCTTGGTAGAGCGACTGGTACCAACGGTAAAACACGTTCTGGAGGAATGCATTGACTCTGATATCAAAGGGATCGAATTTCCGCGTGGATGGGGAAGAGACTGGTAGAAAGGCAAGACTCTCATTGGCGAACTCTTCGCATCGGCTATTCTCTTATTGGTGTAAGACTACTGGAGACTGGCACGAGCCAGATGCGACATGAAATGTTGAGATGTTGAGATGTTGAGATATTGAATATAAAAAGTGCAATTTGAAACAGCAATACTCGTCTCGTTTACGACTTCGCAAAAAAAACCCAGGTTATTCTTTTAGAGTCGCTCTACTTTTATGGGATAACTCATAAAATATAATCCTCTCTACGTGTGACAATTCAGCTCGATGTATTTTCGATAGAATTTTTTTTCTGTGTCTTGAACTCAAAAAAATACTCGATCTCGCTTTTACTTTATTGCAATCTTTGCAATAAATCAATTACAATCTACACTGCCTTAAAATCTTTTTTTCAGTTTGATAACTTGGCATAATCGAGATTTCCCCTTTCTTCCTAATTTTTATAAGTTTCTTCTATGTTACACGAAAGAGAGATGTTTTTAGTTTATCTGAAGTCAGGTGCGATAAAGTTTAATGCTTGTCTTACGAGAAAGTTATCTTTTTATTAACACTCTTACGTGAATTGACGGTGAAGGAATCGGATCATAAATCACTGTATGAGCGTTGCAAGCGTAACGGAACGTGCAGCTCTTTATAGTAAAATATATGCACACACGATCGTACATAATGTTACGAATGGAGAGATAATTATCAAGGCGAAGCTTTCTGCCTGTCTTGAATTTACAGCATAGCATGCATGCTGGCACGATCCCGATCTGCAGGGCTCGCCAAATTCGCTGCAATGACTTTCTTCTTCATCCTAATTCCAACCGGTCTTACCGGATGATTGCATTCGCAGATAACGCTGGATGCGTCGATTTGCCACGAAGCACGATAAAAATATTACAACCCGCATTAAGCCCAATTCTCCATGTTCACTTTCTAATTTATAATAGATATACACTTCATTTTTTAGTTTTATTATCGTATGATTCATATTTATAAGCTTTGCACTTCTTTAGCTAACATAATTGATAATAAGAAATATTTTCTTGAAGGATTTAAGGATTTTATAAAGTTAACAATCGAGCGAAAATTCTACAATAACAAATTTCAGATGTATCTGAAATTGAGGAACTTTTCACAGTCTTGAAATTGAAATGCTGACTTACTAGTAAGCATAAATTTACATTAATCAAGTCTGAAAGTTTCTAGTAATAGAGTTGTATATTCTTCCTCGTGGATCGGAAAACTTTGTAACGACTATGACTTACTTTGTGTGGTTTGTTGGTACTGCTAAGCTTCGTATATAGTCAATATATGGCCACATCAGATAATATTTACGAACGCAAATGGAGAATTGCACATATAAGATACGAGCACAGTGGGCTGTTTCAATTCGTTTTAAAAATTTTTATGATCACCATTACTATGAATTTTACGTATGTAAGCTGAAAAAAGTTAACTATCTTTGATATTGATTAGTTATATATTTTCATTAAACAAATAAGCGATTTAAAATTGAAGCGCGTACTCTCTAAACTTGAATCAGTGAAAAATCAGTGAAATTTCACTGATTCCCAGTCAAATTCCACTGATTCAATTTTA
>JAUESH010000039.1:15827549-15858425 GCA_032275165.1 Synergus magnus
TGGATTTTCACTGATTAAAATCGTGAGAAAATAGTCACTGAGAATCAGTGAACTTCCACTGATTCAATTTTAGAGAGTATTAGGCTTATTTCGGACTGACTTCGGCTTCAATAATTGCAATGCTGGCTTATTTTCGGTTTTCAAATATTAAATGGTTTTTATATTTTACGAATTTCTATTTAATGCTTGTAAAACTTTTTTACTATGTTTGAAATATATTTTATAAAATGTAGTGCTGCTAGTATGTTATATGATGTAATGAAAGTATTATTGAAAAGAACTAAAGAAGTGGTGAAGTGAGTGTGGACTTCCTTGATTCGTATCAATTGAATTGTTCCTTTATGATCGATATAGGACACAAGCAAAGGGCACGCACTCTCTTCTTGCAAAGGATGCATCGAGAAGTCATTCTTTGATACTTTATCTCAAGTTGCAATCAACTTGTGGCAAGTCGTCTTTGAAAAGAGTTTCATGGAAGTAAAGTATAGCGTTTGAAAATCTTTCTTCACCCGTTACTAAATCTCTACTGTGGATACATAACTCATACTTTAAATCTGACAGGGGGTTATGTGAAGGATTCCTTAGATCTTATTTTCAGAGTTCTTCGAAGGTTATATTCTTACGTAGATTTAAAATTTCGAGAGTATTAGAAGAAGAGAAAAATAAGAAAAGCAATAAAAAGAACGGAAAAAGGGAGGCATGATATAAAATAATAATAAAAAGTGCCGCGAATAAACTGTCTAAAAAGGACATTAACTTTTTCCTGGAGTCGATCTGCCTTGAAAAGTTGTTTTGAAAGAAAGGGTTCTTCTAAATTACACCTTTATATAACCACTGTCTTGAAGGAAGGTGTTTTTCTTGCACGACTCGAAGTGCCAGCTTGCACCTTGCGAAAGAATCTTTCTCATTTTTCAATCGTTAAGGAAGCCCTTTTTCTGAAACGAGTGGAGATTCCTCAGACACGACCGTTAATTTTAGTAATTTCTCTTCATTTTATTCATTCTTAGTTTATTTTTCACCTCGGGTAAAAAAAATTCAGTCTTTGACAAACTTTAAAATTTGATGAATCATATTTTAGTGAGATTAAATTGAAAATATTTTTAAAATAAATATGAAAATCAATGAACAGCTTCATCTAATTACAAAAGGATTGCAATGATGCATTTTTTAACTCGTAGCTAAAAACGAAGATGAACATTTTTAACCAACGAGTGAGGATGAAATATCAAACGAAATTAATCGCATTTGCATCGCGTGCAATTCAATGTTCACTCAGAGATCCAAATTCTCGATATGTATAATTCCATACTAATGCAACCATTCAGTGTTTTTCAACCATTAACAAATTTACCAACTAAAGGTGAATCAGAGAATCTGTCGCAAAAAAAAAATGTCAAAAATAAAAATACGTATCGCATATATATGTGATTCTGTTTTACAAATCACGAGCTACGTTACTTCAAACTTCGCTGCACATCGAAAATGAAATTTGAAGTATTCGAAATTCGCTTTCTTTTAAAATCTTTTATTTATCAAGGCTAACAAAATGCACAATTGCAATGAGGTTTGACTGCATATGGAATACAATCATACTTTGTAGTATCAATTAGCAGACACTTTTATAAAGAACTTTCGAATACCTCTCAATTAGGTCAATTGAGACACAACACTGTAGAAGTAATTGCAGCTTTTTCAATTGAAATTCTATGGTCAATCAACTGTCCAATTACCTTCTCAGGAAATAGGAAACTTTCAAAGTTAGTTAGGTATTTTCTTAAACTAAATTGAAGAGACAAGGGAACTCTCAACAATAAAATTTCAAATTTTCAAATCTCTGCTAAAAGCAATAAGCAATAATCTATTGAAATTACTCTTCTTTAAGTAAGCAATTTTAGAGGTGTGCCTTTACCTTTTTCTGTAGGCTATTGAGGTTGGTGCATTTTGAATTTATGAATTCCATGCTGAGGAGTCTGAAGAGAATGAAGGGTGTGCATTCACAGCAATCCAATAGCACCGAATTCATTCCTCGCATCAATAGGAATATCTACCGTACCCAAATAATGGAATGCACCGAGTTTCTGGGGTCTTTGCATTCCTTTGGGCTCTAAAGCAAGAAATATATATTTGCATGCCACTTCACTCACGCGAATTGTCTTCGCCTTGGAATACTGTATAGAGACTGGGTATGAGTAATGAGAAAGTAGAGAGTTACTTTGAATCTGCATTGTTGCGCCGTAAGCGGAAGTGCATCGATCTTAAATGAACTGGACAAAGAAGAGACCGAAACCGTTTCGTCCCTTGACTTTTTTTCTCTTTCACTGCCACTTCCATTCAAAAAAGCAAATTTAACAACTACCTTGGCTCTTTTTGTCTTGTAATTTAAAATTTAAATCTACACATCTTAGAATGCTCAATTTAAAAATATTAATAGTAGGAGAAAAACGACTTTATCATAGGATTTTTATTAAGACTCCTTTCTCTGACTTCTCGTTGTAGAGAAGGTTCTGTTGCTGTGAAAAGTAAACCAATTAGCATTATAAGTCTCAGTAATTCCTGTAACTAAAAGGAACTTCTGGTGTCAGACTTGGTAAAACTTCCAACCCAAACTTCTTAAAAAGATTGTCCATTGCTAATTTCACGAAACTTTGTGCATAATCGTTTAAAATGGGAAAATTTTTCGGTTGATGAGATCAGTTTAAAAAGCAATTTCTTTTTTCTTATCTGCTTTTTCGAAAGCATAAAACTGTTTTGAAATGATCGCGAAAAATAAGAGTAGTGATTCATAAACGGAAAAACATACTGTTTTGAAAATATTTTGACTTTGTATCAATTTCTGTTTTAAAATCTATGAGACTTTGGTAAACAGATAGGGACTTAGAAATTCTATTTCCAGAAATTGCATGAAATTAATTTATCTTATCAAATTTGGAACAAAGTTCTCTCTTCACTTTTTATCCTTGAAGTTTCGCCGATTGCGATAGCGGCATATATAGAAAAAAAAATTTCACAATCACTGTATAGTACTTATCAGTAATAAAAGTAATAAAGCTTATAAAAGGCTAGTATGTACAATATACATAGGCGACAAACACGTCGTCGTAGTCTTCAAATATGAAATTTATTTATAACTTTTTTCAGAAAATGGAGCGTTATCTCTGCATACCCAGTGTTGGCATTTTGCCATACAATCCGCGATTCATAGATAGGAATACTCGTAGATTGTCTCTATGTTTTCGCTGAGAACATACTCTACCGAACTATAATACGAGTACATACTCCTTCATCACTGAAACAATTTCTGGGCGAACAAGCACTGTGAAAATGTTACTCCAGGGTGTCCTTGAATCACGATGAGAAAATAGTATTTCTCTATGAATTTATAATGTGAAATATATAATAGGTGTTTCAAACATAGATAATTGCTATCTCCAGAAGCAACCTTTTATAAATTTATAATTTTACTCTCGTTTTCTAGAAATTTTGAAATTTTGAAACGCTTTATAGTGAAATTTAGAAATATATGTTCCATATAATGCGAGCGTTGTTTGCTCGTAACAGATTTGCATGCTCGCGTCGACAAGAGCGCCTCGACACATAAGCATTCTTGATCTAATCTCTCACTTGGTAATTCATTATCACAAGCACTTATGGCACTCCTAAAATTTTGCAGATTCTCGTGGTTTACGTATTTTCCGAAATTAGAGCGCAGATTCATTTTCAAAAGTTTAACCCCATTTTTTTATTGTGCTGTTAAACAAACATTTATACGTACAGAAAAAAACAATGCTTTTCAGTTTAATTATTCCAGTCCTTATAAATTCCTGGATGATAAATCATTTTAAAATTACTTTTGCACAACTTTTCGACAAGTAGAAATGTCTAATATAGTCAGCCAATATTAAGTTTCGAAACAAAAATTTCAATCCTTTTAATTTTTTAGGTAAACAATGTTGTAAATTAACAAATAAATTATCGTTCATTTCAACTCTAGAAATTATTTTGAAATGTTTACTGGATTTCCAATTTAAACAATCCACATTAAGTTTCGAAATTAACATTGCTCGACCATTAAATGTTTATGATTCTGACTACTATTCTTAATCAACTTTTTATAGTCTGCTTTTCATCACGTAGAAAATTCCAATTTAAGACAGTCAAGATCAATTTTTAAAAATGTGTCTGGCCAAGTAAGGCGGTTTCTACTTAAATAAAGAAATGCTTGGGCACCATTTTAAACGACATTTTATACTCAACCTTTCATCAAGTAGAAATTTTCAATTTAGTCAGCCAATATCGATATTTTTAAAATGTGGCCGACCAAGCAAGGAATTTTCTACTTGACATATTTTTGACGGAAAAGTATATTAAATCGACTGCTTTAGTGGCTTTTCCAGATGCTATAAAAGATAAACAGAATATCTCAGCTTATTGACCAATCACCACTAAGTACTGTGATTAGTTCAAGTTGAAGTTCAAACATTCTCCATACAATCTTGTCCAATTTCTATGCTATTCTCATGTAATCTGTATGCAATATTAGGCAATCCTTTAAAATAGCTTGCAATCTTGGAATCTAGTACACACCAAAAAAATCAAGTAATGAACTCCTCGACCAGACTAGGCCCTCAAAATTAGACAATCTAAACGAAGACATAGCTGGACCAGATACAGCAATAATTTTTGCACAGCCGAGAGTGAAGGCAACTAAATTCAAAGAGTATTGTAATTTATATTTTCTTTCATGTAATAAATGTATGATCTTATAAATGTTTGATCTTATGAATGTTTTATATTTTAAGTGAAGAAAAACGTGAGTAGGAAAAAAACTCTATTGTGGAGCAAAACGAAATTGAACCAAGTTTAAATTGGGCACACGCAGTGCGTACAGGCGGTTAAGGTCTAAGTTGCAGTTTGCCTCGTGGCCGGGTGCAACGCCAGACGAGGGGGTCAAAGGGGTTGGGGGGAGGACACATGCTGCAGTGACGGCAGCATAGGGGCAATAGAGGGCAACGCACCCAGTCAGCCTTGGCATGAATTGAGTCTAGCAATGCGAAAGTGAGGTTTTAGCCGGCGCAACAACGTTGGCCAACTAGAAGCTACATCTCTCGCTCTTTCATTTCTTCTTTCTCTCGTTCGTGAGAGCTGCAATTTGAGAGGTACCACATCCTGGCTGTTGGACCAAGCCTCCAGGGAAAGATTTGCTTCAATTTCAAAACTATATTATTCACAAACTAATTTACATAGATATTTATTTTCCAATGTTTGACAGCAACACGTTACTGCCAATAACACCGTTATTTTCCATACTTTTTTTCTTCCCTCACTAAGAAATTGTGTCGAATTCTTCAAGAATTTGCAAGCAATTTTGTTTAGTACTTAAATATATAAAAGAAAAAAGAAACCTCTCTTTGTGCATTTCATATAGTATGTCGTAAAGTAATTCTTTAAGATATTTGAACTGCGGAGAGCAGACTTGTCTTCAAGATATTTGCACTCCAAGATAATGACAATTTAAGGTGCAAAAATTGGATTTCTGAGAATTTTGGGAGTTTTGTAAATACGTGAGTGCCTTGTCGGAAGCTAGAAATTCCTAGTTAGCAAGAGCATATGAAACAGTCTGGTTTATCTTATTTGTCGTAATTCAAAATTTCATTATGAAAAAAGCGCTATAAAAGACAATAAACATTGCTTTCTTATCAAAGAGGTGATAAGAATTAATTCGTCGCAGAGGATTTAAGAAAAAATTTATATTCTACCTGCTAGACAAGATTTACTGAGAGATGGAGCAAAGCTCTAAATAGTAAATGAAGAAAAAGTTAATTTGAAATTTAAAACTGTTCTGCAAGGGAGAATACATTTATATTAAAATACATTTTCTTGAGATTAGCTCAGGTCGACTTGCAGGTGAACTCCATAGATGTGAGACTACGAGAGGAATGAAATGGAACTGCATATCAAGAAGAGAAAAGAAGGAAGGAAAGAATATGCACTGAGAGAGACCAGATCTAAAAGAAACGGAAAAGGTTAAGCAGAAAAAAGCTTCAAGTGAGCGAGAAAATGAGAGGAGAGAACGAGTTGAGTAGAGGACGGATATTAGTGCTGAAGAGAGGTGGAAAAGACGAGAAGTAGGGACAGAATTGCATTCAGAGAAGTGCCAATTCAGAACGAACCCCTTATAGAATTGGCACATTTTGCAAAATCCAATCTCCTATAGAAAAATTAAAAATTTTACCACTCTTTCTCCAATTTTTATACATTAGAGTTAATCGCGAATGTTATATATTTTTAAAACAGCTTCAAACTTTAGATAAGTTAAAGTACTTTCTTTATTGAAATATGAACGAAATATTCTTAGAGTCAACAAAATTTATTTTGCGTCCCCTTTATTGAAATCAGATACATTTTTTTTAATCTAAATTATCGATTCTGGATGTCAATTAAGATATTTTGTAGAAGTATAAATTAGAATTATAACTGATAATAGTTTTGACATACCTTAATGTAATAGTTTTAAATATTTGTGGAATAAAAATAACAAAAATAATTTTTCTTTGAATATAAAGATAAGTATAAGTTTATAATAGATTTTCTGTTTGGTTTTATGTTCCTTGTGACGGCCCTGAATATGAGGGCAATGCACGAAGTGGAAGGGAGAAATGTAGAGAGAGGAAACGGAACTCGATGAGTGGGGGTCACATGGTGCTTTTGAAAAAAACCGCGAAGCTTTAAGAAGACGCGCAGTGCCCCCCTCCACCAAAGTACAACGCCGACTTCTAGGCCTGACATAGACCAGCAGCGCGTTTCTAGTATCGGAAAATCGGAACCTTAGTGCATCAAAAATAATTATTTGTGAACATCAATTTTTAAAAAACTTGGAGAACATTAGAATTTAAATGAGTTATAAGGAAATCTTAATTAGAGGACATGAAATTAAGATTAGAAATAGTGCTACTTTGTGTCATAAATCATTCAAATCGTTTTTATTGAAAAGCGGAAATTGAGAAGCTGAATTTAATTAAATAAAAATTATTCAGATTGATCTAATGAAAATTTATGAATTGCATCATTTATCCTTTATGGCGTGTTTCTAGTGAATAGTGAATAGTGCTCGAGAAATATTTATAAGTGTTGGAAAACATGTGGAAATTTTAAGATCTATTTTTCCAGATCAAGGATTTGTATTCAACTTGTCTGTTTGAGGTATACCCTTAATTAGAAATTAGAAAATTATCTACAGAATGAAGTGTCTTCAATAAATTCAGTCAAATTAAAATGAAACAGAATGAAAATTTGTTTGGCTTGATTTAAGATACAATTACTGAATCTTGTATCTTGATTGTCTTTTCTTCCTGTTAATCATCGTGTCCGTATTTGAATTCGCATTCGGAAAATAGACGGCTGTCCTACTTACGAGATACGTATGCAAAAGGTGATCGTATTTCTACCTCCAAGACAAGAAGAAGAACATGAATTTCACAAGTAAAGGCAATAGACTCGACAGGTTAGAGTCGAAAAGCCTTGCCACTGAATTCTTCTTATCCTAAAGGGCTTCTGCGCCTGCAGCGTCCTGAGGAAAAAGCTTCTTCTATATTCCAAGAGCGATACGCTGCATTTCCGGCGAGTGAAAAGTCCGAGATTTCCAAATGCGATCGTGAGAGTACATTCCGTCTTCATTTTAGGAAATGAAAAAATTTGGGACTTCAAGATTTTTCTACATGGAAATATACTTTCATAATATATTTTCCCATTAAACATTAATTTGATTTTAAAACTTAAAGTTCAATTTTATATACTTATATTTGGTATTCTCTATACATTTTCATCTTAAAAAAATATTCATAAATGCTCTTTCTTTCGAGAAGATTTCCATCTACGAAATGTATTTTCCTTTGTAAACAGTTGTCCCAAGAGAATCGTGGAGTTGAATTATTGATTTCGTTTGATTCTTCGCCTCTATTTGATAGATTTGACGTTGCACTACTGAACTACCGGAATAAAATCTTGTTGTTCATATTGAAGAATGTAAAAATGGAATGAAGGAATTGCAAGTTTCGCATCGAATGAATTGATAATGCAGTCTCCCGGGAAAAGATTTCCCTTTGCAAGAACAGGAAGAGTTGAGCCTCCAATCACTCGCTTTTGCAAACTACGTTTTAAATATTTAACCGGATGCTTGCCAAGAATATTTCATATATTTGCTTCATTTCATGGAAAACAGAGTTAAAAGGTCCTATTTATTAAAAATATGAAATAATTCTTACATGTTTCCCTTTAAGACTTACAAGATTAATTTCTCGTTATCGCAATATCTCTACAAAGGGCAATAACCATTAGTTTCTTGAACCGCTATCACTATTTAACCTCAACCGACCGGAAGTTATGGGTTTAACCTCACGAGGCCCATTCTTTATTGTGAGATTATATTCGCAGAAATTATCAAGCGCTTTTTCAAACGATTTTCCTGTTTACCCACTGCAAACTCTAATTTTTCACCTACATTAGTTATTTAGGATATTTTTTAAGAAAAGAGTATTTGTACATTATATTTGTCTCATTAATTATTCACAAACATAAAGTTTCTCGCTTTTTAAATTTATTGAGCTTTTATTTTCAACGCGCAATATTAAATGACTTCATTTTAAGGCTCACTGGTCTGACATGGAAGGACCACTTGCAGTCGTTTAAAATGTTTAGATCGCCTTTTTACGGCGATCCTGCCAGAAAGATCCGCGCGTTTTGCATAGAATAGCGGCGTGTCGTCTAGCGACGAGACCCTAAAGGATCTAAAAAGAGAGGAAAATATTCCCGAAAGATGAGGCCAGAGAGAGAAAAAAGAAAAAGCAGGGGAGTTTCTTTGTGGTCAGTGCGGGTATTCGTCTTATGTCTGGAAGCACCGACAACACAGGAATTCTTTTGTTCTTTCTCTACTGATTCTAGTTCACTTTCACTACTACTTAATAGAACAAAATTCACTACGATCGTATCTATTTTACAAATATTAAGTAAATAATAATAATACATTTTCTGACGCTTTTTTTATAATATAAAAGACTTTTCCGAATGTGTCCCATCTGTCACGGAAGAAATTTACAGCATTACGGTTGATTTTCTCACAACGGAATTACCTCAAGGAAAGTGAAAAATCGTGTACTTTTCTCAACTTGGTTTTGAAATCTTCTCTTGCGCACATGTCGACGTCATTGTATTTGTTACTGGTATTCAGGTTTCACTCGAGGAAATAAAACCTTAGGCCCTTTGGGCCATTTTTTCAGACGAGCGAGGGATAATAGTTTTCTTCTCTTACGGAGCAGGGTTTATAGCACTTTTTTATTATACATGAGTTGCGCCATTTTGTGTAAATTGTTACAATTTTATAGTGCTCTTTTAGCTCTTTTCACGCAAATTGAGAAAATGCAATTAAGCGTTTCTCCGGAAAAATATTTACGTCAAAATAATCTCTATTCAAATAATATATAAAAAAATCATATTTGATAATACAGATGTATTATTCCATTTAAATACAAACTACTATCCTATGAATATAGTAGACTCAACCAAGCTCGAAGTTAAATTTATGCATCATTAAAATGCATTCTCGTTACCTTTGAGCCCTCGTGCGTTTGACAAAATAATTTAAACCCATTAATACTGCAGCCTACGAAATAAAGCTATTTTACAAAAATCACATCAGTTTGATCACCAAATATTTATATATTAAAATTTCATTTAAAATCTTAAAGTTAAAGCAATAAATATCTTTTTTTAATGTCATGCTTCGTGTGACATTGTGCTGTGGTTTGATCAACTTGTCAAAAGTGTACTTTTAAATTCAGAGAAGTATTTGCGGTTTTGTAGATTTGTACTTATGAAAACGAATACCAGTAACAGTTTTTAATCGATAAGATGGCTTAATAATTAAGAAATGAAATATAAGCACCATTTGTTCATCCCCAAGCAAAAATAAACGATTAATGTAAATGTGTATTTGAAGTTTCCTACTGAAATTTTTAATAGAGTATTACATAAATATGTATGAATTGAAAATAATAGTTTGTGAATATTAACTGTTAAATGTTTACAATGTTACAATTTACATTGTGAAAGAAGGATCCGAGTGTAAAAGAAGAAGAAGATTTCAAGTAGAGGGTGTACTATACATGTATGTATACCTTGGGGCTTCCAAATACCTCGAGAATCCACTATATTACCCTTTATCGACTGAAATATGGACACGGGTAAGGTACTGTCTGAAAATAGAACATTCGGGATAGTGGATAACGGGTATTCTGAGAAAAACTTGCCCATAGCAACGAGATTTCTCAGTTTGGGAGCCGATTACATCCACAGAAAACCAAATGAGATTCATGGGATCACAGTAGCTTTAACTACATTTTCCTTATACGAAAAATATACCACTACAAAAGTGAAGCTGATAACATTTTTTCTTATTTTTATCAGAAATATACTTGTTGCACATTACGAATAACAGTTACGATAAATATTTCAATTTCAATAATTTCCATTGAAATACAAAAAGATATTACACTAAAAATAATAAAGAAACCTTCAGCCTTCGTGCATCTTTACTAAAATGAATAAACAGAGAACTAATGAAGCTCTCTACATATTTTAATTACTATGATTTAACTTATTACAAACATTCAAAATTCAACAATTTTAAATTATAAAGTTTCGACAGTATTAAAATGTGCACATTTTAATATTTATCATTCAGTGGAACATTTTCTAAAACTGTAATAATAATAAAATTTAGATATTAATCTTTCAATCATTCCGAGCTGTCAGTTTGCTTTGCAACTGACTATTATTTTTTTGTAACGCATTTCATATGCCATGAGATGGAATCATTGAAACCAGAATGAATTATTATTCACACTCGCGAATTCGCAGAGGGACAAAAAAAAGATGAAACAAATTTAACCTGTCAATCTCTCTATATAAAACGATTTACTATTTTATGTAGAATATGAAATCATAACTGTGACTGTGGTTGTCAATGGGTTATTAATACTCGAGTGAGAGAAAAGTGAAAAAGGAAAATTTATCATCGACAAATTTCCAATAAAACTGTCTCTTGTCTGGATCCCAATGCACCCAGCGTGAAACGCAATCAATCGTACGAAAAAGGCAGATTGTCAATGTCTCGGTGGGTGCAATCGCTTGATAAATCAGATCGCAGCGGAATCTGTCGAAAACGCTACTCTTAGAATTTTATCATTGATTTCTAATATACTTTTGCCATGGCCCTTGCACGTAATTCAATACCGATAATCGATGAAATCGTAGGAAATCGACAAGAATTCCTTAAAAAACTTTTATTCATTTTATTATATAAAGTAAGCTATGCATAATTCCAAATAGAACCAACTTTAGGCCTGTCTAACCCTCAATGTCCTTTTTTGACCTCGTCGGACCTACATTAGCCCTCTTTAGAACCTCCTATAATTCTCCCTTGCACATTTTCAAGACCTCTACAAGACCTGCATATTGGCAATGATTTTCACGTATTTAAATAAGACCTTTTTAAGACTTTCGTAACTCTGCAGGTTCTCTTTTTGCCCTCCTAGGGCCTATCTCTACTGTGTATTTATATAACTTAATTACATATTTATTATAATTTTTTAATTTACTTAATTTGTCACTGCATATTAAAAATAATCAAGAATAATTAGGCAGAGTTGAAAAGGTGAAATATTTCAAGTTTTGGAAATTTGAGCCTAATTACACATTTCTTGAAAAAAATTAAATATATTGAATCAGAAATTAATTCAGTTACTATCAATATTAAGTTACAATTTTTTTGAAGTGGAAAATGATTTATGTGCCACCTTGAAGGACTAAAAGAGGGCCTAATTTTAATAGAAATTAAACCTTCCACACGTCCTCCTAAGACCTATTCAGTCCTATAATTAGAGGTCTAAAAAAGGGCTAAATTTTCGACTCGAGTTACTACTCTATTTTAAAAATATACATGTTTTATTTTTCATTATCTCGGCTTTTAATCTAGAGCTTTTTCTCTTCGCCTGTCATGTGCAGGAAAAACGCTTTTAAGGGTGAGAAAGGCGCATGTGCAGATTCTCATCGATAATTCTTTGGCGCGTGATATGAATTCTGTTGGCGACACGCGTTCCGTACATTGCTTGGTGAGAATGAAGGATTCTGCGAGAGGGTCGCAGAGCATGCGCCCCTGGAGCGTGCAATCGCGGTATGAAACGCTTCGCGTAGTGTACGTGAATGGAATACATGATTTTAGCTGCATATGACAGACCTAGCATAGGTGGAGGAGGGTTAATACAGTCCCATCTCGTCCGTCTGCCGCCACGTTTGTGACAAGATTTCAGAGCGATGGTGCCACTCGGTGAAGTACCTGCCACCAAAAGCCACCATGCTCGATCTCTGGATGCACGACCTTGATGGAAAAAATATTGCCTCCACTCTCACAATCATAAAACATAATTTCATGAGTTTTACTCTCCATATTTACTTTTTAGTATATCATGAAAATTTTATAGAGGGTAGGTATGTAAATCATTCGTGAAGCAATAAATCAAAACAACTTTTCCAATCAGATAGCCTTTCAAAAAGTAGATCTTGTATGTGCCCTTTGATAAGGAGTTGCATAAAGCATCGAAAGGTCTTAAGAAATTGCTAAATGTTTCTTTCATTTGATTTAATGAGTTTTATTAATAAGTTTTCGAGCAGAGGTTGAGTATGTGAAACTCTATTTTAATGACTAAACTTGCAATATTGGAATTGTATGCAAGGAAATGGCAAACTTGGTGCAACAACGTATTCTAGTGGAGGTAATATATATTAATTCAGAATAGAAGCTGAATACACCCATTGTTCTACGACCGGACATGACCTATATCACCTTGCTTACTGTTTGGGTATCCACGAAAGGGGTCCTAATGCAAGTATGCTTTTACGCTCACCCGCTCTAAAACGTCCCTGAACCATACTAAGGGGTCAAGGACCCTACTCACATTTTAAGTCCAAAGGACTGTGCTTCACATTCTCTCTGTACAAAGTTCTAACATGTATCTTCATTTTCAACTTGCAGTATGTTTTTAGAAACCATATTACGAAATTCACTAAATGATGAAAGAGGCGTATGAATAATTCCCCAAATTCTATTGTCCCCATATGTCACCGAAATTGCATGTAACAGAAATCCCATTGTTCCGAAAATGGCGTCCGACATTTTGATTGGTTCAGTAATGTCAAACGATAATTCGAAATTATAAAAATTATAACAAACTGCTATTCGATCAAATAATTATTAGCAAATTAAATATTATGGAAAATGGGATTTGGGAAATATTCATTCGCCTCATAAAGAAATCATAATCTTAATCTTTTAATCTAAAAATACGAAATAATCCCTGAAAGGCTTTATGAATGTATGTCCTTGTTATCTTTTATTATCCATTGAAAGCCCTTGTTTGTAGCCTTAAAAATTCCCCTCTTATCTTCTGTTTTTTCTGTGAAGCTCACGTGGATTCTTCATTATTTAAGTATTTTAATAACTTTTTTAACAACTGAATAAAATTTTCATTTTAGCGATTTTCTGAAGCCATAATTATTACCAATTACTCAAATGTTGATCCAACTTTGCACATTAAAACGGCGACGCAGCCTTGTGCAAATACGATAGATAAATTCAAAGTTCTCTCGTATATTTCCAACATGTAAATCAGGTGCGTATGATTGTTAACGGAATTCCCTTGCATTCGAGAAATCAGCAAACTGTAGATGAATTCGACCATCTATTTAGCATATCCGGCTGAGCTTATAATTATTCATAGTCAGTTATCCAAGGTAATTTACAATTATTACTCGATGAGCATTCTAGTATGCTCAACATGATCTTCTCTTTCCCTTTATGTATATCACGAAGGTATTGTATTCTATTCTAGAACACCTAGACAATGTGTGCAAGCTAACGACCATTTATGATCGAAATCATGGCTAATAATCTCATATGAAGTAGGTGCTAGAGCATATATATGCAAAGTCATGGGACCTGACAAATTAGTTTCACTCCCTCTTTGTGTAACGATGCAGAATTTCTCGCAAATATATGGTGCTAAGTTTTGCGGTAGAAACTTCCTTGCATGATAGAAGAACCTGACATTTTGGGCTAACAAGAACTTTAGGCCTAGTTTCCTTCGAGAAACTCTGTTCAGAAAGTTTTAATTGGGTTAAAACAATTTTTCAATTCAATTCAGTTCTTTTCCAACAGGAAATTTTATCATTAAGAGTATACTAATTACATTCTCATTTTTTAAATCAATTGACAAAGTATTCCTTTAATGAAATGTTTATGCTTTTCCTATAATTTAATTAAAAAGGGATATGATTTATACATGTAAAAGCCAACATCGTCCGAAGGACTTTTCATCAAAAGAGATGTTCCGTTGTTTACTGAGCGCTTTATTCATTATAGTGTATTCAAGTGAGGTTTCAGGCCATGGAGCTTTTACTCTAGTCCTCGCAATATTCTCGAGGATAGCGAATTATTGTGCTTTGAATTTAGTGGGGCGTATCAATTAAATTTGAAATTGTGCTCTCGTATCTTCATTGCTATACCTGGGGTCCTCAGTGGAATGAGTATACATGCTGTTTAGTTTTTATGACGTTAGTATAAGCTACGAGGACGTTTAAGTCTCTACTTGCACTTCAAGTACCTTCCGTATATATTATCTTGATATTAATTAATAAAAACATTCAGTACCAACTAGTTCTCCAGACTTATTAAAGTTTTCTCTATAACAATCTGTTTTGTTATATCTAAGGTTGATGTAAATTATATAGATGAGGATTCTTAAATAAATGAATTGTGTTATTTCCAGAACATAACGAAAGTCTAAATATTCTTGCAAATTCCAGGGTCCATTAGGTGCAAGACTTCTTTGTTACTCATACTAAGAAGCGAAGGAGTTGGTCTGCGGTTGGTAATTAACGAAAATCTCGTGCAGATATGTGTGGTCATTAGCGCATAATACAAATGCAACAGTAAATGCGAACAAATGAACAACCTCATGTAGAAAGAGATAAAATGGGGAAGTAATGCAAGAAGGTACTTTAGTAAGGTAATGCAAAAGGGTACTTTGACCTCACACTCATATTCACTTAGAAAAACTTTCTGCAATATGATTTTTTGGTCGATGTACCTCTCTCGAAAATACAATATGTTGTCTTCAATAGCACTAGTTCGAACGAGCACGATAATATTATTGTTGGAAACTAACACACTCTTGACTAGCCAATGCACTCTGTATTGAACATGGGGGTTGCTACTATACGTACGTGCATTATTCGTATACTAGCGCACATACACACACATACGTGTTGTTGACGTTCTCGTAACTGCCAACGTAGTTTGCTTCGGATATTTCGAACCTAGATTTGAATCCGGCGAGTATTCTCGCTCGATTAGATTATTATTTATTGCACAACCGGTACGACTAAATCACGGATTCGTAATTTGTACGGTTTTTAGTGATCGCATTTGCAGTAGACTTTACTCAAGGGATGTGTCCCAAATTTCGTATTTATCATTCAGATTATTTGAGCATACCCTTATTTGATTATCCAATAAAAAATTGAATGAGATAGTTTGAAGTTATTGTTATTTTGATATTGATTATACATTCTAATCAAAATTTGAGTCAAAATTAATTCATATTGTTGCCATTAATAACGCTTTAAGCGCTCGTCTGACAAAGCGATTATGAGTAGTTAATTCGGTGTAAAGTATTATTTTTATGCAGATGCAAAAATCATATTCATTAATAATATGCTCCAGACGTTTGCTCACGTTAGATGAATATTGATTATTTAATTAACTGATTAAATTACAATTCATTTTATAATGAGAATCAAATTATGAGCAAATTGCAAAATGAAATCAAATGGGAATAGAAGCTTTTACTCGACTAGCAATTAGAGATGGAATTGTTGCCTGGTTAAATTGATGGAAACCAATTAAAAAGACTGGAAACTGCATACTATTACAGCCTTCTGTAAATAGTGAAGTAACGGGTAGGTTTTCGTGAATTTCAGTCGCCTGTGGTTAATTAGGGTTTAATTAGATTGATTTGTGAAAGGATCTATTTCTTCCATTACGATTAATGACAATTTCTACCTAAATTAATGATCGATCATTAATTTCCTAAATTCAATTTGGAGATAGATCTCAAATAATTATAGTTCTGTTAAGAGGTAAATTACTGGATATATAACATTGTTGTAAAAGTTACAAGAGATAAATATTTTGGGCACGCAAAATTCAATAACGCAACAACTTTATAGCCTGCAGCTAGAAACATATGGCTAATTTTTAGTGGTATATAATGGGTGGCTTTTTATTTTCAAAACTTTGTAAAAGGGTTCAAATTAATGCTTTCTGCTAGTAGTACATAATATCAGTTTCTAGTTAAAAGAGTGAACGTTGATTCTTTTCATTTTCAAGATGGTGTGAGGTCTGTTTTTGTAACGTGACTATAATTGAAATGTCTTGCTCTCTTTTTCTTTCATTTTTCTGACATACACCCTTATAAGTACATTTAAAGATTTTACAAAGAAATTTCAGGCGTAGCATGATTTCCCCATGTTTTGAATGAAATTAAGAAGTTGAGCTCAGTACTCAATGCATTGCTCATATAACATGCTTTCTAGTGTTTCGATGATATCTCCAAAGCAGAATGCCATTTTTTTTTGTTAGATTTATGTGAATCTCACTCTTTTTTTATCTATAAAATGCAGTTCTACGTAATCTCTACAATAGGCAGGTAGTGTATGGACCAACGGAAAATTCTGGACGTTTGCAAGATTTAAACGAGCCATAAGCAAATCCTATGAATATGCAGTTTTGAGGCAATAACCTGTACAGGACTGTTATCGCTGTAGTCGGGAGGATATTAAAAACGCCCTGGCCAGCGGATTCTTCATGAGAATCGATGACGGCGGTAGCAGTAAAACGATAAAAAGACTATGACCCGCTATCTTTCCCAAGAGTATAAAACGACCGGCGTCGTTTTGTAAGAAAGAGTTTGTCCAATACCCGTCCTGAAAATCCGGTCTTAACGTTCTCCACCTCCTTAGGTGCCCGATACCGATTGCACTACCGGAAGTAGCCCGCAGGGTTTGCCAAAGACGCGCATCTTTCTTTTTCCCTTTTTTGTATTGTATCTATAGCTATACCAAAACTTATTCGAAAGCTATTCTTGGATCAGAAAGTGATTTTGGAAGCGTTGATTGGATGAGAGAACTTGCAGAAGCGAGCGTGACTTTCTGACCACAAATGAATAATGGCTGACTGCTGAAATCACCTTCGGCTTCTCAGCAACTGCTGACTCATCAGTGGTGAAGCATAAAAGCATAAATCAGTCCTTAGGCGAAATTTTCTCGACATTTGGTGTCACCAGATTTCCTGCTCAAATTATTTCAAATTTTCCGAGCTTTTGTAAAATTATTCTTGTATTGGATTCAAATTTGTATATTTCATATATATTACTGAAAACGAAGAACTGCAAATGGTTGTAAAAAATTGGTAAATAGCTTAATTTATTGAAAGGATTTGGTCAAAATTGCTTTCATCTTCACAAATCCTTTTTATAAACGTGTAAAACTGCAAAGAACGTTGTAGCAGGATTAGACGAAATCAGCTAGCAATAAAACTGCCAGAGCTTTTCTTCTGCAAACACCCTAAAGCAGTAAAAATCTCATAAAGGTCTCGTAAAGGGTAGAAACTGCAACTTCCAATTACTTTACTTATTCCAACAAAGTCATATTGAAAAATAAAAGAATAAATAAAAAAGCTAGATATATTGCCATCTGAAAATAAAAAAATTTTACCGAGACTCGGCGAAAATAAAAAAAAAGGGCAAAATTTCTAGTCCACTGGCTTTATCACGGAAATATTTTTTCCTTGTTTGAGTACAAATATTGTGGATTTGTAAGGTATTTAATTGAATCGAAGGTAAGTAATTAGCTAATTATTGAACGGAATTATCTTGTTTATTTATATATCGTTTTTCAATCAGGATTGAATGATAATTGCAATTTTTTGAGCTCTAGAGTCATTGCGTGTGCATTCTGTGCATCGTCAGCTGCTCGCCAGGAGACTCAATAAGGAGAACGAGCCGCACCCGCACGTCATTATGTGTGTGCGACAAAGAACCAGGCAATCAGCTTTTACATCGGTCCAGGGTCTAGCTTTCTCCTGTGGGATCAACCTAACCGCAACTGCATGCAGCAAGACCAAATGGTACTCCAACCACAGCCGACAATCTACAGATTTATAGATTACACGCCCATGCAATTTAAAAGGGGTGCCACTCGTCCTCGACTCTTCTTTATCCTCGGTCTATTTCCTCTAAATCTGATTGCTCTTAAATTGCTTCAGTCAAAAAACCCTTCAAAACTATTTACTTAATAATAAGAGTAGCTATAGAAATTCTGGAAATTTCTCTGGTTTACTTCATGGCAAACCTCTGGATCCTTCAACATTATTCATGTTCTAATATATATTAGTACTCATTTGCTAACTTCTAATGTTGCATTACGAATTTTTTGAAATACCTAAAAAAATTTCAAATGGCGTAATTAGGTTCAATGAAGTAATCGCTGTTTATTGCTTTTCAAAGTCTCATCACTTCCTCCTATCCAAGAAGTGAGTCAACCCCTAATATAATCAGACAATTTATTCTGACGAAAATATTGTTCCGTCGTCCAAAATGTCGTAGAAAATGTCAAAGACTGACCTAGAGGGGCATAATAAATACGCTATTTTCATGAGAAAATCTCATCATAATTCTGACAACGACGTTAATATGTAGGGTCTTTTGTTCATATTCCTGCGTGGGTGATGTGTTAAAATCTCAAAGCACAAAAAGCCTGACCCTATCTTTTCATATTTGCTTTACATATAAATCACCTTACCAACCAAGATTTATTTTAAAACAAATTTCTGCCTTGCAAAACACTCACAGTTTGTAAAATGGGTCAACTGAAAAAATGTGATAAGCAATTTTGTTTATAATATGCAAGAAAAAATTAAAAGTTATTGCCATTCTTCTATAACAAAAGTCAAACTTTTTATAAATATTGATTACGCAGCTGAACAGGCCTTCAATTTATTAGAGTTGCTTAATCATCGGAATAATCGTATTTCACCCTGAAAAAAGGTACATCAGAGGCGCTTGATGGTTCCTCAGCTACTTGATCCTTCTTCTTTCGATGGTGCCATAAAGAAGCGATTTTACGTTACTAATAACGACAATATTCATCTCAAGTTTATTAGTAGTGATGCTGACTCTTGGATTTTTTTTAGCTTATAGAGCAGCCCATTACTTTCTTGTTCTCGTCGTTGAAATTCCAAAAGAGTCATAAAACAGGAGTGCTCTCTGACACCGGTGGCTCATAAAAATGGTAAAAAAAAAAGGTAGGCTGCTGGCATGTCTCGAAGAGTGTAGGGTTCGACGCCTGGCCCTATTTAACGTATTGTATGTGCCCAGGCATCGTATTTCATTCCACGTGTACACAAAGCGGACGTCGTTGGCGTGTCGCTCGATTGTTTCACTTCTCGTCCAATTCATAGCGGGTGCGATTCTCCGTTTCCTGTTCTATCCTTACATAAGTAAATACGTCTTAACTTTCCGAGACAAAATTCAAAACTCAGGCTTTAAGGGTATTTTGCCCTTTTCCAAACATCAAAATATTTTAAATAATATTTTTACTAGCCTAATAATTATAATTATTTTAAGAATTGTTTAGCAGAGATTGAAATAAATGACTCCTTCGCACAATTATTCATAATTTTTCCCTCACATTTTTACACTTCGCATTCGCAGTAACCTTTTATTCTTACGCAGTTCTCTTATCACTAATGCAGCGGAATTAAAGTGCAGTTAGAACAGACAATTAATTTCTGGGCTTGAAAGTGTCGCTGAAATGAAAGCATTCATTTGTTTTTCGCATTTCCTGTGGCCGAACTCTCTTGGCTCAGAGAAGCTTTCGGAAACCGGGCGTGGCCTTTTAAAACAATTCGGACGATATCCTCTTTAAATTTATCGGATCAACTTTCCTCCGTTCAACAAGACACAAGCACTCAACTGCAGAAAAATCGTAAACTGATGAAAGTTGGGGAAATCACTACTTATTGACAAGGAAGGAAAATCGTATCCACTGTCAGAAAAATGCATAACAACACTGAAAAAAAGGTTTGGTCCGGACAACAAAATAATTTTGTTGGTATTTGTGCAACCAAATTTTTTTGTTGGCTCAAACAAATTTTTGTTGGTATAGCATTAAGTTTTGTTAAACCAACAAAAAGTTTTGTTGCACAAATATTTTTTTTCAGTGAAGTGGCTAATTGATACAAACTTGTTGTTAGGTGCTTTCTCCTTCAACTGTTCCTAAAGCTTCCTTCCCATTTGTTTTATAACCGTTCACATTTGGGAAGACAAAAAGATAAGAAGAAATCGATGATCGAAAGTTGATGAGGAGAGCCATGACATAATGCAGCAAAAATTCTTTTCATGTGAAGAGAGAGTATCGTTTGGACATCTTATCTGGAGTGCTATAAAGCGGAAATCTCTGTTCCAGAAGAGTTTGTTTCAAAAGGAAGTCCTGCACGTGATGTCATGGAGCTGAGAAGGAAGGTCATAAACCTGACTTAGAAGAAATGGAAAAATCGAAAAGACGAAAGCCCAGGAGCTGATCAAATTGATAGTGAGGTAAGTTGGTAAATGATCTTTGAATTCGAACTTACCAAGTTTAATTAAAGTTATGTAAAAGGTACTTTTTAGAGGCTGGCTGGTTCTTAAGAAAATTAAGATTCAAAGAATTCTAAAGATCACATAAGAAACAGAAACTGACTATTACTCTTTAATAAAAAGATATGACACCTGCTAATTCACTTTGAATTATAAATAGGAACGGTGCATCATAAATTGTGAAAATGCAGATAAGACCTGTTTGAATAATATGGTGGAATGCCAGTAACGAGCATTTTAATATTCTTCTTGCATAACGGTGGATGTAAAATATTCAGAAGGAGTCTCGAACTAAAATAAAAGCGGAAGTACGAAAATAAAGAAAGAAGGGAAGTCATGCTAGTCCATGAATATTGCAGAAACGGGCATCTTGTTTTCTATACCAAACTTTTCTTAGGCACTTTATCCGAAGCCGGTGTCTCCTTTCAATGTGCTTCATGTCTCTTGGGATTGGTACGATACACTCGTCATCAATATCATGTGGTGCAAGCATTTCTGAAACTTTTGTTGATGCATCGACCGGCACCTGGGCACTGAAGCAAAACTGTCTTGCAAGTTGGACCTGAACCTTTCACAAAATGCAGGAAAAATTGGAGAACTAAGAAAAATGAGTGCAGAAGAAAGAAAGCATATTCAACATATACATATTGGATATAAAAATCCGAAAAAAGTTCCCATGTAATCTGAACCTACATTTCTCCTGTTTCCGGGTACAGTAAATTATCAAGAAACATTTTTTCTCAACTATTTTTGGATGTAAATGAGATTAAAGCTTGAGATAAAATGTAATATTCGAAAACGCGAACGACCGATAGCACTAATGGGATTTAGTAATCTCCCTCGTTTTATCGTATCTCGACAATAGCGTGCTCAAGATTCTCAGAATCCCAAGAAGGGGAAGAGAAAAAACATACAAAAGAGCCTTACGAGTTACAAATTCGTATATTTTACGAAATCTTAGTCGTACATCTAGAGATAAGAAACCCTAAATCATTATCAAGTATTTATACCACCTACTAAACACCATCAATATATCTACAAAGCCGAAATGATTATTTTTCGTATTTGTATTTTGAAACTGAACCAATTGATATTTTAGTTCTATAAACCAATGCAGAAAATTCAGTCATGTTAATTTTCTAGTGAAGCTTCGGCTGTGAAAGAAGTGTTTTGCGAGAGTAAAAAGTTTGGGGGAATTTCAGGACAGACAGGGGGTAAGAAAAGTGGAAAAGATCCAAGCGAACATCAATCAACGAACCAGTGAACTTGGCAAGACGTCTCTTGTTTTTGAACTTATTACTTTCAGGGTCACGCCCATTTTGGCTTGAGCATTTTGGTATTATTAAACTCATTGAGATATCGAGACCATATAAATGAAATATTTCTGATTCCGGAAGTACACTGCAACCCCATATAACTGCACGCTTCGTCGTGTCTGACGGAAATCGCCGTTACTACTGTGACCAATTTATCGCATCGCATTGCCATTGAAAATCTAAAAAAAAGCATTTTAGGTACCTTTCAATACATTTTTCAAACTCCACAAAATTATAGGACCATTATTGTGCTATTCAACTTCCGCGAACAAATCAATAACTCTAGATTGAATTTTTCATCAAATCATAATTTTACGAGAAGGGTAGGATTAAAATTAAAAAAGCTTTTCATGTTTCGTTTGTCAATATTGACTTTCACGTACGCCTAAAAGTTAGAAAATGCAATCGGAAACAGTGAAACGTTTTTCTTAATTAACAAACACTTTCTTTCGGGAGTCAATTAAATTGATGAATAGAAAATAAAGACAGGATTGCAATTATAAATTAGATGCACAATGAATGAATATTAATTCATCATGATTAAGAATATTATAGTGCGCGATGCAATTATTTAAATTTTCACATTTGTTATTTTGCAGAAACGGGTGACGAAACAGATTCAAGATGAAGAGTGTTAATGAAACAAAGCATTTCCAGAGCTAATTAAGATGGTGAATAGAAAATAGAATGAGATTATTCTGAATAAAAGATGTATACAGTTCTAAAATCTGAATTGCAGACGCATAAGTTTAAATTAAGAGAGAACTTAATTTACCTCAGTTAAGAATCTTAATAATTTCCTTATTTTAAAAAAGATAGAATTGAAAAAGAGTTTTCCTGAAAGGCCAATAAACTTTGATTGCGCGCTATTACTGTACATCTTACTTGGTGAATGGCTGCAGCTTGCTCGGCGCAGCAAAATAAATATCGTCTTCTTGTTGCGGCACGAGGACGTTTAATTTACATGAAAATGGAATTCCAGCTCCCGGATCCCTGAAACTCCTTACAAAACCTTTCACCAGCTGAGGGGATTAGCTAGGTCTCTTATTCGTTAGTAATAGTTGAAACGGAGTTAATTATGATGTCGGACAATTGTGCACTATACATAGTACATACAGATCTTGAGTCGTTAATCGGAACGAAATTATTAATGTTAGCCAGCGCTTTACTTTGAGTGACGTAATGTTCTCTTAAAAATTTTATAGAAGCGTTTTCACAGCGGCAATTTTCGTAATGAAGGAATTAGGCATTCTGGTATGTAGACATTAGCTATTATAATCCTTTGAGGAGAGGCTAATGGTAATTAAAAGAATATCTAAATTCCGAAAGGTCAATTAAGTAATTAGAAAACACTTTACGTTTCGATACGAAGGTGACATTGCATCAGAATTCTCCATACTTGATTATAGACCATGAAATGCAGAGAAGCTACTGCAATCGCAAAACTCGATTGATTAAAAACCACTTTCCCTGGTATACGGGTCAAACGAAAGTAGACTGTATAAAAATATCGTGAAATGCAACAAAATTAAATATGTCCTTCGATTATGCAAAATTTGGGATTGCAGAAATCTCGCTGCATCGAATTTATTCATACACTTACCGAAGAAAGTTGTTTCAGAATGGAAGTAGATAACGTGTTCGAAGGCAATAGTACTTACCTGAAACAGAAAAACAGAAAGACAATTATTATAAAACGTATTTTTAAGAAGTAAGAGAATTAAGAGCAGAATAAGGAAAGTTGAAGGGAAGAGACTAAATTTTCCTTCTCAACTCAGTGAGCCAGCGTAATTATAGAGGGAAAACCCTGTATTTGCATAGGTTAGCACACAACTGGGATTGGAATCTGTTCGGAAGCCATCAGAGTCGCAAAGTCCGATAACTGCAAACCATCCACCCCCTGATACACCCACTTCTGACCCAGCTTTGTGGACCAACAGCAGGACACCACTGCAACACCATACCACCGTAGTTTAGAAGGACTATAGACCAAACGAATATGGCTCTCGAGCTGCGGTTTTCTAGCTTTTTGAACACTCTCCAAGCTATGAGTGAGGAGTTTTGTTGCCAAATAGGAAAACAGAAAAGGTCAAAGGCACGCTGTCCAGTAGCCGCAATGTGGTACTGAATATTTATGTTCATTATAAAGACTGTAAAGTTTTCCTAAAAGCAATATTTACCGTTTTTGTCAAAGTAAAACTTTCTCTTGATTCAATTTTTCATGAATAATGCTACATTTTTATCTTTTGTAGATTTTGTATATAACTAAATTTTTGTTTGCAACTAAAAGCGGAGGTCTCATATCATGTAACTAATCCTAATTTCCATATATAAAAAATTGCTTTGAACAGTAAATGTATGACTGTAATTTTAACTCTAAAAGGAATTCTTTTTTGAGTAACATCTCCATCAATTGAGATTAATCTATTTATGAGAAAATGAGGAAATTCCTATTTCAAAGATGCTCGTCCGTAAAACGTTTTTATGACACAGTGAGCTACTTGAGAAGAACTTTTTCATAAGAGCTCTGAGCTTAGCGCGCTTTCAGATTGTGAAGGAAGAAAGGAGTGGCTCCATCCATGCCACTCATGGCTTAAGTTATCGCCATTAAAAGTTGAGGGTAGTGTGCACACGTGAATCTGTGAGTAATTCCACCTACACACTTATGGCATTCATTGCCGTATTTCACTTTCTTGCGGGTGTGTTGCAAGCGTAGGCATGCCAATGGGCGAACATGCTCTAGCCACGACACCGACGCTCGTGATTGGAGGATCGTCGTTAAATCTAGACATAAATCTCATCCCCTTTTAATTCGGTGCCTAGAAAAACAAGGCTCGTCTCCAATGGCCCCTGTGACGTATAATTTATCTCCGAACTCAGTCTCAAACTTGTCCTTCTCTTATTTTCCCATTTCCCTCCTCTCTTCGTTCTCTATTCCACTTTTTTTTATTATCTTTTTATTTTTTATTTGCGAGCCTCTCATCATCGTCGCTTTAACAACCCCACGGAACAAGTCGCCTTTCAATCTCTTTTTTCAAGCCTCAGGGACGAACTAAGTGCATTAAAAAATATTTCATTAAATATTGAGCCAAAAACAGTTCCTAATAAGTGCATTATGACTGGAATATAATTCTTTTCGTTATTTTTATTTAACTAGGGGCCACTCCTAAACCGTGAATATAAATATTTTTGTATTAATAATTATTCTGTCCCTTTATGGAAAAAACTACATGATTCTGATATTTAGTAGTCAACAAAGTAGTTATGAATTATAAAAAAAAACTATAACTTCTGAACTACCTTATTAAATGTAGTATTTGAGATTTATTAACTTCAAGGAAACTTTCAAAAGTATTAAACTTGTTAAAAGTTGTCAGCTTTATGTCACATTATTACTTAGGGTTGATTTGAAGAACCATTTCTTTTCGAAACGAATAACTGATTTGATTATATTATATTTTATTATTATTATTATTATTATTATTATTATTACTTATATTATGTAGTTTGCTCCCTTGCAGGAGGTGGGCCAAAACAGACCACAAGAAATTTCCTAAATGAAAGCATATCTCGAAGCTTATATCAAATATATATCCTTTTTCATATATGTATGGAGAAACTTCTTGTGGATGTTTGTTTATATCCTTCTTAGCAGTAAAGGTGAGATGAAAGCAAGATCAACTCGTATATCACACTGAAATAAAAGTTCGCTTGATACCCCTCACACTCTGACCCAGAAAATGTGACTGGTAAATAACTCAGTATTTGGAAAAAAAGGAATAAACCGATTTTCTCCACTGAAAACAAATATCTTTGTAGAATTTACTACTGAATTATTTCATGATCAAAGAACTCTTTAATAACGCACTATATTTTCTGTAATTCTCTCTCTATTAAATTTTAAATATATATATAGAGCCTTTTTATAACGATTACCAACACCTAATTTTGTTGAAAAAGTCTCTGCTTCAAATAGAAAAAAAAATAAAAACAATTCTGGAATAAAAGTATCTCTGATTCATATTAATGATTCAGAATTAGCAGGTGTATTCTAGATCATCAAAAGATTGAAAATGAAAAGGACTGGAAAGGTCACACCTGCCTTTTGATGGCACTGCTTCAAGGTTGAAGAAGGGCCATCAGAACGTGTGCTGCTTCTTATACGACACCGGCCGTTCTGGAATATCGCCTATTAACTGTAATGGGGTCGTTCGCATGAAACACCACAGTATCTTCTTCGAGGTATATTCACAGAGCGTACATACACTCCATACAATCTGCGCCTCCTTTGCAGTTTGCTGGGTTTGCTGTATAAGCGGTCCCGCAATATCGCTTTCGCAGAAGCCGCAAACACGTCCTATGTATCAACGCACATGACCATACATACCTACATGTATACATGTTTTGGGCACACAAAGTGCCTAACTTTGCATTCTCGCCGCTTGCTTTTGGACATTGTATCTGCAGAGCTTCTGCCTCTGCTTCTGTGTGGGCTTCAGATAAAGACGATTCGTCTTTGGTCCTGTCACTCACAGTAGCCTGATTGTGGCAGGAAGCGATATCCTTGAACACAAGAATCGAACGAGGCTTTCCTTTTCTTTCTTTTTCTTCTCTCCTTTTTCTACTGACTTCGAGTTAAGATAAGATCTGCTTACGTTAAGCTCAGGATAGCGATGCCAGTTCTTCGGCTCAAAATTACTCAAACATCAGCATCAACAGGATCTTTTTTAATTAAGAAACCGCATAAGCTTCTGAATAATGGACCTCTTGGAAGTAAAGAAGTAAAACAAGAAGAAGGATATTTAGTTCACGCTATACTTATCGATCACAGGACAAGTTTGACTCATCAAATATTAAGGAGCTCGAAGAACTTTCAGGAAATTCTAGCAAATTTCCTTCCTCGAGCTAAGGTACGAGCATAGGATCAGTCATTCTAACATGCTAATATATTTATGTCCTTGGAAAGGAGCCTGAAAACCGATCGCTAATTAAGTTGTTACAAGAAACTACCTCAAACATAATCTTCAGAAGTGAAGGTTAATTATTATCAATCTTGACTAGTTAGACTAATTAAAAAAACATTTAATCATTTAATTAATTTTAACTTGAAGCCCTTTGTCAAACAAGTTGCTAATTAGCTCAACACTTATAATTAGCGATACTTCTCTGGCATTTCTAAATTTATCCACTACTTTCATACTCGTAAGCTTCGACAATAGAGAAATATATATATATGTATATACAGAGAGAAAAATACGTTTCGCAAAATCCTTGTTTGACTTCAGCGCATCCGGTATCATCTATTCTAAAAGCTAAAAGACAAATTCTACCTGTCTCTGAAATTTCTGCAACCGTTTATTTAATTTTGAACTGAATCAAGTTTATCTTTCATCTTCTTGAGAAGAAGTCGAAACTGAATAAATTCAGCATATTTTCATACAGAATTTTTTAATATAATATATCTATATTGTACGTAGTTATATTATATAATAACCTTCTTTGAACTTAATGTTCCATCACGAAGAATGCATTCGCCTATACTACTCTAAAGTCTCATTCCACTATTCTTTCTTTCTCCTTGGTTCATTCCCTCTTCTTCCTGTCTTGCACAGCATTTTCTTCCTTCTTTCTTTCTCTCTCTTAGAGGTCCTTCGTTGCACTCTTTTCCTCGGCATCGCTGTCCAAGAGTTGCAGCGCCCAAATGGCGTAGAAAAAAAGTTACAAGTCCACGAGATGTCTGGTTCTTCCGCGAGGCCTGTAACCTCACAGGGCTGGACTTACTCGAAAAATAGCCACTCTCGTTGGCTCAGAAGATCAGATAAATTTCAATGCATATATTTTTGGCAATCGGACAGCGTAAGAACAGAAGGGAAAGTGGATTTAAAATTCTTCTTTCTTTTCAATTCCATTCCATTCCTGTTACTTTTTGTCCTAACACCATTTCTAACTCACCAAGAGTTTCTTCCTTTTTCCAGTCACCCGAATTACGTTGAAAAGAAGAATTCAGTATAGGGTGTCGATCTCCTCAATTTCCATCAATCGAAAGCATCGAGACGGAATCTCGATTAAGAATGTGTTTCTCGACTTGGATTGCGCCAGTGTATTCTTACGAGATGAGAATCGAAGCGAATGTCCGGGATGACTGTTCAGTGAAAAAGAGCAAACGTTCCACCATAGTACGTGATCTCACTACGAAAATTTCGACAGCTAGGATTCTTGTTCGGTCAGTTTACGTGAAACTTTAACGTTTTAGATCGCCACTGGCCTCACGTTTTCCACGCTTCAACTATTACAATAAAACGCCTCCCTTTTGCAAAAATTGATTTTCAAAAGATGCCTTCTCATTTCAAGTTTTAAAGCAATCGGTAGACCTTCTGTTATACTAAGATTTTATGAAAATCAAATAAAACTCGTATATCGTTACCATTTAAGAAATATATAATCAAAGAATCGTTTTTATCATAAATTCTCAACACGAATTGACTATTTTATTGCAACATCAAATTACATTAATTGATGCTTCGAGCTAATCAGTTAAAATTCTTCTCGCTCATTCGTGCAGTAATAATTATTCATTACTTTTCATTCGCGAGGAATATTTTTCATTTAAATGAGAGATTTTTTCAACAAATTCAATTAGCATGCGACGTACGTGTTAGTTTCGAGATTAATAAATCGTAATTTAATTGACGGTTTGTGAATTAATTGCAAGTAACAGTTTTTGTAAAACTTAAATTCGGGGTAAATAAAATACTCGTTATTTTATACTCTCAAAATAAAAGAACTGTAGATTGACGCGTTCCAAATTGAATTTAAAGGAGATATTGTATAATACCAAGAGGGAAAATCTTAATGACAATTCAGAAAATTGAGTCGAAAGAGTTGCTTGATAACTTAATATGTGGAGTGGGAGTTCAAACTTTGATTATAAATCATCGCACCCTCGGGGAAAATATAACACCACTTACTATCAAGAAAATACATCAATCTTCATTCATTCTCGCTAGAATATAAATGATGAAAGAGAAAGTTATTTATTATCTCTAACACCAATCACAATAAAATATCTTTTTTCGAATTTCTACAATATTTGTAGGTTTGTTTTAATTATAAAAGAGAAAAGAAGTAAATTTATACTCGGTATGATATTAGATTCATCCCTGCAATCTTAAATGCAATAAAGAAAGCCAATCGAGCAAGTGCATTTCCTTGACCTCGCTGACTAAACAATAGGTTCTGCATCTAACAATCAAACTTAAAAAAAACCGTCGTTCTTACTGTAGCGTGCAAGCCTCAATTTTTTTTCTTTATTCTGGTTCCATTGGAGACCTAAGCGAGCATTATTAAGACACGTTAAATTACAATTAGGTCACCGACGCGTCGCCACAACCGTCTGACTCTTTTAGCCTCCTTGTCTTTTTCCACTGCATGCATGCAGTTTATATCATTTCATGACCAAGCATTATATTTTAATTAATTTAAATCATGTTAAAGGTTTTGCAACATAGGATCATAAAAACATTTCATACACATTTAACACATTCAATGTAATATATACTTAAAAAGTTTAACAATTTAATTAGATCGTTAAAAGTGTGCATGTGCTTATGCAATATTCACGCAAATATTGGCACAATATTAAGATACATATATATTTTCAAAAGTACCCTATCAAATTTTGCAGCGAGGAATAATATTTTATTGTAAAAGAAGAAGTGAAAAATGTGCTTTTTCACTGTTCCGTTTATAATTCATATTTAACGCGAAAGGAATATATTGTGTGTTTCACGCGAATATAGTTGGAAAATATCCTGCCATTTACATCTCGACATGACAGTTATTTTTCAAAAAGCACGTGAAATATTGAAGTTATTATTGCATCGTTAAACGAGACCAAATTGGATGGACAGAGTTCGACATGCATAAATTTATAACTTTTACGTTAGCTCCCCTTTATTTTCGAATACGAGCATAGGATCAGAGTCATTCTAACATGTGGCTTCCATACACGTGCGTAAACATAAAATTTCATGAGATGCAACAATGTCAATGTGAGTTTTTATTTTTTATCTTTATAAGTATACTGAATGGCGTTATTCTCTCCTAAACGTAAAACCTGTAAATGCTGTGCCGTCTAGTACGGAATGCTGTAAGTGTAGAATGTATTGGAAAAGACGCGATAAAAAGAAGGGTTGAGGCAACTTAAACGATTCACCATATATTCGTCGCCTTTTCCTCTATTTTTTCCCCCATTCATCTGAGGTCGTGTGATTTACTGCAAAAAAGAAACTTTCCCACCTGCGACACGTATGCAATGTGCTCATAAAACCACATCTCCTTTTTCTATAACTAGTTGCACATCCAACAATTTGAAAAATGAAATTTACATTGAATTTCAAACAAAACTTGTTTACAAAACTCGTTATATGAAATTTATAGATATAGAAAATATATGAAAAAGAGAATGTGGAGTTATTTCTTGAAATAAATGGTGACAGCGGTGAGATGGATGCTCACTCTTATTATTCGAGTGTTGCCATTGATTTGATTTACTACACGGAAAGAAAGCTATGGTTGGGCCAACCATGAAAATGGAAAAATATGGGGCAAACATATCTATAGTTGCTACAACCATAGTTATGGTTGCTGCAGCCAAAGTTTGGTCAGCGCAACCATTCGATTGCTTACCTTAGCCATTTTTTTGGTTGCGCTGACCAAATTTTGGCTGCTGCACCCATAACTATGGTTGCAGCAAC
>JAUESH010000039.1:15858525-15887161 GCA_032275165.1 Synergus magnus
AGCAACTATAGATATGGTTGCCCCATATTTTTCCATTTTCATGGTTGGCCCAACCATATCTTTTCTCTCCGTGTATGTTCATTTGACCATGTTCTAAAAAGAGTCTCTTATTTGTTGTTTGAAATAAAAAGAAAAGCTATCTGGGTTAAGCACTTCCTCTCCCTTCACATCAGATGACTTCTCAGACAATAAATGTGTGCAGGACATCCTAAAAAGGTGAAGAACGTCCTTGGTCATCCTACTGATGAACGTCACTAGTTACGTGGGTTGACTTTCGCGCAACGAGACACTGTTGGTGTGGGTTTTCTTTAATTTCTCGTCCCTTCTGCAAGACATGTGTGAGCTAAACTGCAGAAACTGCATCAACCTTGGATATATAGGCGTACTCGTCCACAGGTATGCGCATGCATACTCATGTAGTATCTCATGTTCTCTCGTGATTGTAACACAAAATGACTTTAGGCAAGCCTGCATGTATAATATTTCGTATCTCTTCACGAATGTATAGGTCTACGTGAGCAAGAGAACAGGACAGATGCTGGAGATTCGTTCACGTGTACCCAAATGGCCCACAGCACCACTACATTTCGTGGATCAGGGGCTCTCAACTTCATATACGTGAAGCATTCTTCAGGTCAATTACGATAAGATAAAAGTAATTAACTTTCATATTAATCAGAGTTTATAGTCCCTACATACAAAAGGAGAGAAGATTAAATAAAGTTAGGAATTTGTGTTCTTCAGATATAGTAAAAAAAGTATGAGTTTCGCAAAATATAAATTATAATGGTTATTAGCAATTAACTTTCGTATTAATTGTAATGTTATATAGTAAAATGTCCCGAAATGAATCTTTTCGATTTGCTTGGTATTGTATTAAAATACTAACTTGTTGATAAAATTGATCTCGCTCACCTGTAGGTAAAAGCATCAAAAGCTCTGCTTTGACTTCGTTGAAGGTCAATGCTCGCTAAAGCAGAACTGAATAACTGATTGATTGACAGGTGAATGTCCATGCGTATGGTTTTAACTAGTCATTATACTCGTGGCAAATTTACTCGATATGTAAAAAACTCCTATATCCGGCTTAAAAAACAAAAAGAGAACTTGTAACATCGATGAAAATCAAATATTTCTCTAAATAAAGTATCTAAATACTTTCTCTAAAAATAGTGTATAAATACATGTTTTCATTTAACGAACTTGAAGCTCTGTTGATTCCAATTAAAGTTGAAAAAATTTAATAAAAATTTATATAAAACTCCACTTCTTCGAGGCAATTAAAGTTTTGAGAGACCTTTAAAGTTTTGAGTGTGTTTAAATTCTGGGGAAAAAAGGAAAAATATTTAGTTGAACATTTTTGTGTACTGTATAAAAATTTAATCAGTATGATTTGTTATACTCTTGCAACAAGCACGCGTTCCACCTCATGAAATACTTCTCAACAAAAGCTGAGTGCACGCTCTGGGACCACCTCCGGGAGATCATAAAGTACTTTGCTTTTTCAAGGAAATATATATATATTTATATATACATGTGTGCGTGTGTGTGTGAAGCTTCAAAAACTTTTCCCTCTAGCTTACCCAAAAGTTTTTAAATCGAGGAAATACGTGCACATACACCTTTTTATTGATCCTCCCAGAATCTGGAAGTCCCTAGAAAGTAAAACCACTCTGGATTCAGAGCTTACAAGACAATTAACGCAAAACTTTAATTGAACATTTTTCTGCCGGATATAATGACAACTTTAATTATGTCATTCATGGCTGAAATCCCTTAAAATCGCTTGGACATTTTTTAAATCCCTTTCGTTTGCAAGGTGTAATAAACAACTTCCGCTCTCTAATACATTGAATTTAGGAATCCGGAGGCAATAATAAATCCTCCTTTTTTCTCCCTTTGGGAAACTCGAATGTACCACGAAGGAAGATTTATTGTATAACTTCTGTGAGAGCGGCGCTTTTACTTCTAGGAAGTTTCTCTGGGTTCGAGTTGAGCTTATGGGTACGTCTTCACGGCAAAAATACCGACTGACCAATACCGTAATATCGTGCTGAATTGCCATTTCAGTACGAGGTGGGTAACAAGCTCTCGGCATCTCATTACCCTGACGGTACTCTGATCTTTGCTCACTACATTGCAAAGTTTCCTTCCGGCATCGCAGTGAGATTAGTTTTTCGTACATTTTAGTTTTACGTTCAAGCTTTCCTTTTAATTATACAAGAGAAATCCTACATTAATTACTGTTTCAGAAAATGTTTCCTGACTTCTTTCAATGCATGAAGAAACGTAACTAGAATTTTCTGCTCAGACACGTGCTAATGGCACGTCTAAAACAAACCAAAACCTTAAGTTTTTTATAAATTTGAAATTTTAGTGATATGGAAGAGTGCCAACTTTACTACCTATTCAAAATTTTAGATTTTTTCGATTGATGTATATATTAAAATATAATTTAATCTAGTCACGCTCCCTCTTTCAAAGCATACATTGATCCATAATTTCAAAGTTACGAGCAATTTATAGCTGTGATAACGAGGTCATTGCAGCGAAAATCGTATTACAATTTTGCTTTATAATTGAGTTCGATAACCTCGTGTGAAATTCGCGAGTTTGGCACGCGAAAGTTAGACGCTGAATCATATTGAATTTTATTGAATTATTTTCAAGCCAACTCGGACGTTCGTAAACTTGGACACACAATAGTCCTTTGTGCATAGGACATGTCTGGTAATAAAATTCTTGTAAAGTTTTTACGACGGAAACGATTGATGTAAGTATTTCTGATTATATTTTGAATCATTTGAAAAGGAAATTGGGTGAGAAACGAGATTTGTAACTGAATCATAAATAACTTAAGTTTTGATGCAATTATGATTACGATATAAATAAATAATAAATGTTAATGCTATTTTAGCTTTTTGAATACGTTTGAAACAATGGATTTACGTCTATTGGTCGGGCTGTAGTCTAGAGTACAATATCCTAATTTTGAGTACATTCTTTGAGTACAAACTCAATATTCATTGTGACAACACTAATAAATGTATTATAATAAGAGTGCCTGCGCATTGACAACTGGGAATGCTGGGGCGTCAACGGAAACATCTGTGCTCAGGCGTTAAGCTCAAGATTAGCTGAAGGATGCTAGACTTCCATCTCTAAAGAGGATTTGCAGAATGCCTCAGTGCTTAGTCGGCGAATGTACCGTTTCTGAGAGATACCTTGCAGATGTCACACCCCAAGAATAACCATGATTCCACGACTTAATCCCGACAATTTCCCCAGCGTGGCAAATAATAATGTACGCTTCTTACTCACTTCGCGTTTGGTCTAATTGTGAAATGTTATCCCAGATTATATCAATTGCCATTGTAATTTTCCTTGTTTTAAGACCAACTTCTGAAGTTAATTTTAATATCAATTTCATTCTCAATCAATAAACTTCAAAATAATACATTAAAATTTGAGCACTGAATAACTATTTATTGAAACATTTCATTTACTCTTTTGAGAGATTTTGCAGACTGCATCCAAGAGTATATAATATCTTAATAAACAGTTTTTAACTTACATACAGCCCCTTTCACTTTGTTTAGGAGGAATGCACGGTTTTTTTTAGATTCAAGTTCAAAATTGGTTTTTCCTTCATATAACTACAGTACCGATTATAAAGCATCTTCCTGGGTATCTTCACCGAGCGAGGAAACTTTTAACACGCTCTGCCATCAAATTGCTTTACTTTACTTTCTCGAAACTCTGTACATACAGTTAAGAATTTAGATCGGTTGGAAAATGATGTGGAAACACTAACTTTAAAGAAAAAAATTAGTTTATATCCCATTACATATAAACGAAGGAATTCCGGATCACGGGAAAACTCGAGATAAAATACATTTGTAGAAAAGTGATTGCATCGATTTTCAAGAAAAGGGAGAAATAACGAAAGAAAATTGTGAATTCGCTTACATCTTGTGCTGATAGTATTTGCTCTGGCAGAATTTGAGTTCCTGGTTGAATGGCGACAATTTCTGAACGATGATGTAAAGATTCTGCAGTTCCATCCCTTGAACATACGCTTCTGTACCAAGGCAACCCGCTTGACGAATCTCTTCTCTCTCGATACTTCCTCCATATGTGTCTGAAAAAATATGTTCACATCCGTATTAGAAAATATTGACGAGAATTATTATCAGCAACCAGAGCCGACGTAGCCTATTTTTTGCATGAAGGTTCTCTTTCTTACAAATATCATTATCTTTCCAGCCAGCTTTACATGGATGGAATTTCCATACGGCATTCATGCTGGCTGCGCCGCCTCTGCCAGCAACGTGTAAAAAATTAGTTCGTGAAAAATTTCACTTTCTTACTTAGAGTAAAAGTATAATTGTAAAATATCCGATCTGTGAAGTTGTAATGATTGACGAGAGAGAAGTAATTTGCTATGCATGCGATAGTGAAGGTGTCACTAGAGGTACAGAGAAGATGGTGTTAGGATTCGAAGGGTGAGTAACAGGCAAGAGAAGGTTCGCCATTGAATTGCAACATTAATCAACGTCAATCCACTCTCGAAATGTCTGGCATCGCCATATTGGAACAAAGTTACAACTCCTATTCTATAACAGAAGTTCTACTGACTTTACAATCCGAGTTTCAGTCACGACAGTGAATTGGCATAACAGTGACCAGGTATAATTATAATAGACATTCTAGTTTCCCGCTACTAATTAATTAATTAACTATTTCAGCTTTCATAATTATTTTTCTCTCGAATTACCTTGCGAAATACCTCCAGTTTTTTCAGTCCGTAAATTTTTTAGTTTAATGAGAAATAGCAATAGTAATGCAAAAATATTCTCTGGTAGATATTTATTTCTATTAATACTGATGGGATTAAAGACGATTAAGCAACCCCAAACACGTACATAAATCATTGGACAAAAGAATTGCTTTTTCTAGATTGAATCCATTGGCTGTCAAGTCAGTAACTTGAAATACATTTCCTGAACAGTTCCTAAGATTCCCTTCCCTTTTTTGCTGATGAATAAGTTTCACCAACTTTTTTTACTTTTTAAGAATCCTATCAAAGGCTGAATGGTTACAAACGTGGGAAATGTTAAATTCCGAGTCTTTTGTATCCTCGGGAGCTTTAGGGGTCGAAGACTGCGAAAGGGAGGGTAAGAAACGACATTTAATCTCCCGATGGGGTGAGAAAATGTTACTGCGGCCTTAGAAAATATATATCAGCACTGAAGCGTTGCCTAGTAGCATGTGGCTCGTATAAGATGCAGCAACATAACTTTCATCATAAAAGTGTTCGTACTTTAATACACGCGCTTGGACCGCAACTCGTTTATTGACACTTATGGCTGCAGTTTAAGAGAAAGTGTAAAGTTCCTGCTGTTACAGTCCAATTTCTCAATGCTTAATTTGCGTAGTATTTTAAAATAAGTGAAAGAAAGTCCGCTAATTTTAAAAAATCGTGCCGCTCTTTCAGGATTTCGGCCGGCTAGGCATAGACCTTAACTACTGTCGCACTACTGGCTGATCTTACATCGACTTCTACTACTTGTATTCCTCTCCCATTACATCGCATTACTGTATTATATATTACTCATGAATTGTTTTGTAAAATGAGACCGAACGCGCGCTTCCACGTTATTTTATATTTTATGATATTTCATACTTCTTTAATATTTACATATTTCTTTCCTGTAGCGCTATCTATATCTAGAAAATAATGTCACTATTAGCCTGATGTTCCATGGATCCGCAATGCGTCGTAGTGAGAGTGAAAGATATACTTGTTTCTCTTTCACTCTCACTACGACGCAACGCATTGCGGATTTATAGAACGACACCTTAAGAAAGAAAAGGACAAAACATAAATTACCGAGAACTTTGCGTAGAAACTTCAATTTCAACAATAAAAACATTAAAAAAGGGTACACAGATCAAATTATTGTTTTAATTAAATAATTACCTGGCTAATTAACAATTTTGTACTAATAAATATAGTTTTTTCTTTAAATCTTTAAATTTAATAAAAACCGCTACTGTATCTGTTTTAAAACCAAAATGATAAGCCAATCAGGAATTAGAAAAAGGCCTTACGATTTTCAATATATTTCGAGTTTCGATTCGTTCTTCTTTTTAGAATAGGAACAGTGTTGGTTCAATATACTAAAATTATAATTTCACTGGTCATGGTTGGTCTGCCTAAACTCAGTGTTTACTACTGAATTACCTTTCAAAGAGAATATTGAATCCTTTTCATTTACCATAGCTCTTCCTTAGGAACATTAATATTACGTTTCAGGTGAATTATAAATATGTCAGGAAATAAGTCGATAAGTACGATGTTCAGACACACTAAAATTTCAACTGACCAAAATTCCAACTCCCTAAAATTTCAACTGACCGAACTTCGGACACCCAAAAATTTCAACTTACAGAAATTCGGATAACTTTCAATTTCAATATTTTAAACATATTAAATACTATACTGATGATGCTAGTTATTAAAAAACATAATATTTATGAGATTCGACATTTTATGATTAAGTTTTGTTCCATAGCTTACTTTTCATATTTTACTTGTGTCCCGTGTGAAAATATATTGCACATGAATGGTATCTTTTAAGGAAAAAAAACGAAAATTGAATTTTCTTTTTTGAATTGAGAGGATAGTAAACATTTTTTAGTGGAGTTTTACGTTGCCTTTAAAATATTAACTTGCTAGGGTGCACCTATGAAAGTAGAATAGCAGAACTATGCGGTATTGCTCCCCGTTCATTTGAGAACGTCGTTCTGGGCTGAGAAGCCTCTCTTAATTCGCTCATCTCACTAAAAGCTCACTTCTCACTTTGTGCGAACGAGTTTGGACAGAGAGGGAGGACACGCAGCCTTATATTCTATAGGATTCTACATTCTCTTTCCAACCTGGTTTAAACAGTACTTTAACTGTTCTTACGTGCAGACGGTACGCGGAAACTATTAACTTTGTCTTGATTAAGGAATTCCTGCTCTTACACTTGATGCAGCATAACTCGACCTTTGAGAAGAACTTTGCTTAATCTGGTCAAAGTTTTAACAATTTTACTCATTGGAACAGTATCCGAAACAAATTTAATTAAATAGTATTTAAAAATTCTGTAATGTAGAGAGTTTGCACTAAACGTATCTGATTAGTTAAAACCTCCTCCCTGAGTTTGTACATGAAAGACATGATTATATATTTATTTTACATGTCGTGATATAAGTAAAACATATTTAGTTAATACTGTAAATTATTTTCCAGTTCATTAAAAAAATATGCTTTATGCTGCATCTGTCTAAACAATATTGTTTCACGAGTAGGAAAATTTACCTTTTACCCAGATGAAAAAATGAATAAAAACAGCACTCTCACCTGACACCAAATGCTATTCCCAAGGCGAATATCAGAGGTAGTAAGGTGGAGATGCAAGCCAAGAAGACGGTTTCCATGTCCGAAAAGGCTGCGAGAATACCTAAAAAAAAAAAGAAAAAACTCTTTATTCTAAAACTATTTTCTTGAGAGACTAGCAAGTCGTTGAATGTTTTTTTTTTTCGTGAATTTTACTTCACACTGAGAAAAAAATGCTGTTGAATCAAAAGTGCGCACTTTTGCGCTCCTTCGAAAGCAGATCTTATTGATTCAAATAGATATACTATGATTAAAATAGATATACTATCGAATTCACAGCATCACTGTCAAGCCGAAATATGTCGTTATTGTTTCATTGAATATTCATTTGAATCAATAGTATCTGCTTTCGAACTAGCGCGAAAGTGCGTACTTTTGATTCTATAGAATTTTTTTCTCAGTGTATCTAACTTATTTAAGCTACCATGATAAAATTTAGTTTTATGAACATTTTGTCATTGTAACTTGAAATTAATTAACAGAAAATGTCAAGTATGATATGAATATTTAATGCTTGCATTTCGATAGTATGCAATTACAGCAACTAATATTAGTATCCAATGTCATTTCAGTGAAATGTGACTAATTATTAATTCCATTTTGGAATTAACATTTTAAAGCTCCCTAATGAACTGTCAAAGTTCATTAATTTTAAATGCTTCAGATTTAAAATTATCCTTCAATTTCTAACGCCTCGAGATCCAAATAGTCAACATTTTGGAAATTCGGAATGGATTTGGTTCAGGAGTAGAGAACTACAATTCAAACATTCATTTGAGTTCTAGTACATATTTGAATTACACCTCTTAAAGTTTCGTTGGCCACACGTGAGGCAAACACATACATAGGGAAACTTTAGTGGCGCCCGATATGGGTTGGATTTACGCTCATCTCGAAAGACTAAGCTTGATATATATGCTCCTGGATGTAGGTCGATCCCCGTCAACTATAAGACCTTCCTTTAAGTATCAACCAATTTCTAACTTCACTTGTAGTCTGTTCACTGTTTCAATTTCTAATTGCTTAACTCCTAACGGAAAACTACTACAAAGCCAATTTTATCACTTTCCAGTCGAGAGGCGGTAGAAATATAAAAAAACTTGAAAAATAAAGCTTCTGGAAGAACAAGAGGAGAGCACACTAGATGACAATAAATAAAAAATTATTCATATTTTTTTAAATAAAGGAATGTAAGGTACAAAAGTATCCGTAAAAAATGGTATGGTTTTGAAGAATTCTAGGTTGCAGGAGAGCTCGAGCTGGACCCATCAACATTCCATTCACGAGGGCTCAGTAGAGCTTATAGCAATGCAATGTGAAGCAATGCTTGTCATCTGTCATAACCTCATAACTGGAGGTGGTGTGAGTGTGTGAGATGGTGTGAATTTACGTCACAGGCATGAATCGTCATGTCGAGAGAACTCAAAATTATTCGTGTATAGACCAACCGGTGAGTAACTGCAACGAAAATGCAACCGGCTTTCGCAAAATTAAAATACAGGTATCCTGGGAAACATGAGCCACTGGACAGACGCAAAATTATGCCAACTTGTTACTCTCTACTCGCAGTTCAATAACCTATGGGACCGGAGCCACCCTTGTTATTACAACCGTCAATGCAGATTTGACTCTTATGATGAAATTCGACAAGTATGTTTAATTGCAATATACTGAAAATTATCTGCAAATAAATCTAATTTGTGTTCAATGTCATTTGGACATTTGATATCATATTTGATTGTGGTGATTGTGTAATGCTTCAATTTTGTTTTTCGATAAATCGTAATGGAATTCGGAATATTATCTGAATATCTATTACTTTCCAATCTCAAAACCATTGGAATATCAACGAATGGTGATACGATTTCAACTGCAATTTTTATTCATAGGGTCTTTGCATGCCTGGTGTAACGGTCATTCATGTGTTATCCAAACTCTGGGACTTGCGAAGCGATTACGTAGCTGAGTTGCGTGAAGTACAACTTGCAAAAAAACAGAATTTACATTATCGACCAAAGAAAAGATGGTTTTATGTCATGAACCGATTTTTCTACGATTTTCTCGACTCGGACGAAAAACCCACTGAAGATTCTTGCGATGTAAAGCATTCAATTTCTACTAGTATAAAACTACTTATTCATAAATTAATTCTTGCAATTTAGTAACTGAAAACTAATAATAATATTAACAATAGCTTCTATAGTGATAAAAAATAAAATATCGTTCTCAAATCGAGATAATTAAATAAGTTAGTTTTCTGATAAACGTCACTCAAACTAATTTTCCAATTCGGAAGTTCTGAGAAAAGAAAAGAACTTTTTGAAACTTTTCACAATTTCCGTTAAGAAAGAAGAATAATTTAATAAAGTGAAACATTAATAGCAAACTTATAAATCCATTGAAATCTGAGATTTCCAAGACTCGTAGTACTGAAACGATAAGTATTAAATTTATTTTAGAAAAAATAGGTTCAATTTGAAAAAAAAGAAACTTACATTGCTCGTAAAAATATGTGTTTCAATTTGTAGTTCCTAAAGGTTTTACCGTCTATTTTCAAAAAACGTCATAATCTCAATGTACAAAGAAGAGATTAACGGAAGCTTTAAGCCCTATGACACAACCATTTCCTCGTTCCTTCCTTTTTCATGACCTTAATCTCCTTTATAATGGTAGCAATCTTCATAGCAATTCCAGAGACTCAATTATTACTTCGTGAAGGAGTATATTTGAAAATCCTTTTAGTCTCAGCAGAATCATTCGAGATTTTTCTCCTAACCTCCATATTGAGAAAAATGTCTTTTTAAACAATTTTTTTAAATTGGTTTGATAGTCATCGACCTCGTCAGAGAATATCGAAGGGGTTCAAGAACATTTCGAGGATCGAAATCGGATTTCTCCTGAAGGAAAAGTACTTTTTGTTCGATGTCCAACCGAAATGGATGGTAAAAAATTGAAGGAGGCTCACGAATTTTCTGGAAGAGATCAATGGGCTGAAAAAAGATCGATTTCTTCCAGAGGTAACAAGGCTTGTGTTGAATGTGAAGTTTCATGGCAAAAGGATGATGGAAATCTTTCAAAGTGCTGTCAAGAGAAGATGAAGGTAAAGAACTCTTGATATTTGTACAAACCCTTATTAAAGGCAAGATAGCAAGTTTGTGAGTTACAAACTTCAAACACGAGGTGAGATAGAAGAGGTTCTAGAAAGCTTTTCCACCTTAAACTTTTAATCACTCCCAAGGGGTGACAAGATAATTAACTGAACAGTGCTCTACATTTTAAATCATCCCGTAAGGAAATTTTATTTTAAAGTAATCAATTTTAAAATTAATATAATTTAATTAATACAAAAATATAAAAAATTGATAAAGTTTTTCCAACTGAGCCAGAAATTGGCAGCGAATCGAGTGTAGTTTATATCTAGAAGTGGTCCTTTGGAAGAATGATCTCGAACTTTCTAATGACTTCCAGGGGCGAAACTTGGAGAAAGGTCATTCCAGTAAGTCTGGAAGAAAATCACACCAGGATTCGATTTACGACATGATCGAGAAGAAAGCTGATAAATCTTCGTATAGACGAAGTAAAAGGGGTCAATGTACTTCATCCTCATGCTTCGAGTACCTACATCAGGATCAGGAAGAACCTTCGAGGAAGTTTGGAAATACCTCAGAATTACGAAGGTCAACATTCAGACCTAATTCCTTGGAAAAAGAATTTTCTTGTTGCGAGAAAACGAAGAAGACTCGGCCCGAGTACGACTTGTCTAAATTTAATCGAGAACACTCCAGCTTTTATTCTAGAGAATCCAAATGTGGAAAATGCAATCAAAAAGATCGTCTTAGAGACAGAGGTTAAACAATTTTTTGCAGTTTATCATTTTTAGGATTTGATAGGAGAAACCCTTGTCATTTTAATATTATTTTCTTCCCAGGAAAGAATAACGATTTTGGGGTAATTGCCAATATTAATTCGTCCGATTCCTTGGCCAGTCTTGATGATCTTTGCGATGAAGACAATTTGGAATTAAATAAATTTAATCCTTCAACTCGAGTTCTTTATCTTGAGGAACTAAGTGATCGAGTAGTGGAAGCTTTAAATGACATGTTTCTAAAGCTTTGCCCTATTGATGATGCTTGTCTCCCTTCTTATTGCACAAACGAAACTTGTAAATCTACAAAAGAAAAAGAAAGTAAAATGCCAGAAGGAGAAAGTGAAAAAAATAATCAAGAAGCTCCTGTTCTAGAGGGTGCATACATATTTATCATCTATGTTTTTATTTAAAAATGGAAAGCTCTGCTTTTTATGTCTAATTTTGAATAATATGATCTGTAAGACTACTTTATAACTTTTCAACTTCAGAGATGAATGAAAAGGAGAATCCACAAACGGAAGAATCGTCGAAAGACAAAACTAACTCAGACGAAGGCGATGATTTCGACCAGTTTGGAGCGGAAGTCGCAAGAATATTGAAGGAAACGAGCAGGGAGAAAGCTTTGAGATTGAAAGCAGCGATCAAGCAAACTCTCGAGTCTGCAAAGAAGGAAAGTTAAAACGCAAAGTCCTTGAGGTAAGAAAATCACTGGAAATCGTCTTTTAAGTTTCCATATACTTGAAATTTAAGGGCCCAGAAAATTCCAATAATAGCTCTCTTTGAAATTTATTGTTTAAGCGATTTAAGATTGAAACTATAAAAGAACATTTTTAAATAAAAAATTAGAACTATGCGATGTTTTACTATTTTAGAAATACATGCTTTAAAGTAATAAAATTTAAATTTAATTTTCGAAATTTTAAATCGACTCTGAAAAGATGAAGATCAACTCCTCGTGTTGTGCCCTTCAACTTGCTTCAGCTTAAAAATCTTTTAGGTTGCGTTACTCATGATTAAAATGTGATAATCAAATTTACGAGAAAATTATTTGAAAGTTTCTTTACTTTAATTAAGATTTTCACGAATTTCAGTCATGAAATGTGGAGTAAAAATGAGTTCAGAAGGTCACTCAAGCGTGACAAATGGACAGATCAAAAAATCAGTAAATTGGTCTGTTTGTACAGAAAGTATCAGTGTCTTTGGAAAAAGGACAAATCTGCCTACCTGGATAACCAAAAGAGATATTGTGCCTACAAAAAAATCCATAAAAACATGGCCATGCCTAGTGTGACTTTTGTCGAGGTTTTGATGAAAATTCGAGAAATTAGAAGAATGTACATTTGTGAACTTAAAAAAATTCTTCAAGCACAGTCGAATGGATATTATTATGAACCAAGGTCAACCTGGTTTTGGGATCTGCACCAGTTTCTCTGTCCGTACTTGGATTACGACGAAATTGCCGAGCTACACGTTGGTTCAGTGAAGTACTAGGTTACCAATTGATTTGCTAATTAGTTCGTTAGCAGCTTTGAATTCTTTTCATTTTTTATTACCAATACTTGATATTCAATCAATACTTCAGATTTTACTGAAAGAAAATTCATCCAGTCAAATTGAATGCATCTGAATTAACATATGAATTTAAAAAAATTTATTTTGGAACTCTGATGTAATTAATAATTCTAATGTTTTCATAATTCTTATTATTGATCATTCAAATGTCAGAAAATACTGTCAAATTGTATCTCAAGTGAAGAGGATGATTATGAGAATGTGGAGAGTCATGGTATGAAAACCAACTTTGGAAGAGAGGATTATCAGAAGTGGAGTGGAAGAAGCGATATTTATTTTCCCTTACAAAAATATAGTTGTTCTCGAGTTCAAAGTGAACGGTCGCCAATAATCGATACAAGTTCCAAGTTATTCTCTACGAAAGCTGCCGCTTGTTCCTCGGACCAAACCATTGGTACGACAATTGCTACGTCCTCTTGCAATGAATGGACTAACTCTAAAAAATTCAGCCTGAAAACCTACGTTCTTAGTGAGAAATTTGATACAGTAGATAAAAAACCATCACATTTCTGTAGAGAAAAGGTAATTTAAATTTTGTTATTAAATAGCTTCATATCTGTTTGGCCAAAATTCTGAATTTCATTTTCATGAGAATTATAAATACTGAATCGAACGAGAAGAAAATGAACGGAAAGTAAGAAATGAAAAATTTCATTTTACTCTAAAGAACTTTAACTTTTCCCATGAAAGGACCTGGGTATATCCGGTTCAGAATCGAGAGAAGATCGCATCCAGAGCGATATTTCCTGTCTAACGGTGCGAAAGTCCTGTGACCAATTTGATCTCTTCGCAAAGAGTGTCGCCTGTCAGCTAAGAAATATGAACCTGAATTCTGCTTTAAAGACACAAAAAGAAATTCAGAAAATCCTGAAGTGCCCTCAGCTATCACAAGTAACGGTTCGTTTCCCAAAAATGACTCTTCGTTAAATCGCAACTTCTGAGTCATTAAATAATATTTTATATAACGACTTTTATTAGAAAGAGTTTAGATCCATAGAAACCGAAACCGAAGATTGTGTGGCTCTCCCTAAAAATTGTAGTTCCTCAAAGGAGGAGGAAAAGGTAACAAAAAGCGTCCAAACTGAAACACAAAATATTGCGGTAAGTTAAAAAACTAATTATATTCTTTTAAAATTCTAAGAATCTACGATAAAAAGTCTTTCCACTAAAATATTACGTTTTGTTATATAAAAGAGGATATAACTAAAAAAAAGCGAAAAAGATGTTTCGCAATATTTGAATGCTTTCTTATCTGTTTTATGGACAGTTAAGAATTCACTCTTATTTCCTTGGAGACTCTTTTGTATGTTCAGAACATACATTATAACATTTATTTTTAAAAAAGGAGCTCTCTCAACTTTGAATTTAGAATTTAGAAAAGAATACAATGGAACCATAAGAATTAAATCAATCTTGTTAAACAAAATAGTTTGCTATAAAAAAAAATCTTCACTAAACGTTATTCGAGTATTTATTTATCCTTTACAAATATTTCGTTTAATACGCTAGTAAACAGATTTATTATCTGCAGTTAAATTGCAATTCCAGAGTGTAAAAGAGCGATTCCAATGTCAAGATAAGCCAAATACTCCGCGAACGTGCAAACCTATTAAAGCAACCTGTATAAAGCCAAAATCTCATTACTATCTAAAACGTGAAACAAGGGACGGCAGAATTAACGAAAACACTTGGAGGTATTAATCCAAAATTTACAAATCAATTTCACATCAAGACAAAACAATTATAAGAATTATTTTTTGATTATATAGTAAGTATCTTTGTATTAAATATGTCTTTTTATATACTCAACTTTTATAATACTTTCTGTATGATAAAATACAAAAACCTATTTTTCTTATCTCAAGGCTGCTTATCTAAATTCTTAAACCTATCTTTCTTGCCGACTCTTATCTACTCAAGGAAGTAAAATATGTCATAAAACAATTGCTATTGAGACATAAATAAATGTCTCATAGACTCATTTTCGAGGACCTCTTTATTCACTAATTTATAATAATTTTGTGTAAATTTTTTTATATAGTCTATGAAGACCAACAACTAATTTATATTTAAGTAGATAATTATCTCTATAATTGTGAGTTATATTATCTCTTACAGCATAGAAAGTATAAGTAAAGTATAAATGGTTTTATCTATACTAGGTTTGCTAGACTCAAAGGTGACTTTATGGGAAATTCCATTTAGCATCAACCAAGTATTTTTTTATGACGAATAAACCGAGTCGAGAGACACTCATTTTAGAAGATTATCTCTCCATAAAAAAATCTTCTGTAAATCTTTGTAAATATCTCGTGTTTCATTCAGAGAATTTTCATTCACTCAGTCCTGTTCAACTCGTTCTGTGTTTTAGTGCAACTTTTTATGAAGAGGCTCAGCATTTCGAAATAGAAATATCTATGGGACTGATCATAATGTTACTTTACTGCTAAAATTCCTGTTCGTGCTCGTAAATATCGAAAGCCTTCCACGTCCTCTTATACCTTCTCGACATTTCACCCATATTTTCTTAATGGTATAACCCTTATCGACCCAGCCCTTAAAGGTCGATTTTAAGAGCCTGTAATCCGGAATACGTGCCCTATAAGCTTCAATTTTCTAATATTCAGTCAAAATCTCACGCTGAGTTACGCAAAGCGTTCATTTATGGTGCGAAACGTCAATAACGATCGCTCAATTTCTGCGAAATTTCCGTATTAAGCATTTCATGGATAAAGTTAGGCTTTGAAAATCTCAGATGTATCTTGAAAATAGGCTTCGAGGATTCAATCAAAAACGGCACTTTGCATAATGTAAGAATATAATGAGTAGTTAATTGTTTGTAGAATAATATTGGAAACCATCCTGTCAATTCTGTATAATTTTGTTCGATAATTGAATGATTAATTATCGACTTTTGAGAGTCAATTTAAAGTCTGAGTACTAGCGAATTTGTCATATCGACCGAGGAGAAATTGCACCGCAGACTGATGTTTAGTATGCTAGACGAATTTCCACTGAACAATCAGACAAGGAAGAGGCACCGACAATTCTAAGTGGTGATGCTGTAAGGGCTACTGTAGAGAATAAAATAAAACGCTTTCAGTAGATTTCTTGTAATTTGAAGAGGTAGACTAATTCGATTCCTTTAATCCTTTTAACCGTGAGAAGTACCTTTCAATGAATGAAACGCGTTTATACCGTATTTTTAGTTTAAATTACTTTCAGTGAAACTATGCATACAACATCTGTCTGGCTAAAATTCAGAATAAATTTACTGCATTAGTACATGAAAACGCTTCATTAGAATTTCTGTCAGGGCTATTTATAAATAGAGGAGTCAGACATATGAAATAATTATATTTCGGAACAATTATTCAAAATCATATCAATTAAGGAGATGATGAAGAGAAAGAGACATTTGAAGTAGATTCTGAGACTGGATATCCTTATCAATATGTAATAAATTTTAACAATTATATGTCTATAAACGTCAAAGGTATACTTTACACTGTGTGCCAGATAATTAATTATGTAGATAACTTCTGAAATAATTGAATCCCCAGGTGGTTGAGTGGAAAAACAAAGTAAGTCTCTTGACTTTATGATGGAAAGTACATTTTTTAGGTGGAAAAAGTAACAAAAATACGTTTATGAACAGCTCCAGTAAGGAATAGTAATTCATCCATTAACTTTATCTTGACGAAAATTAATACTTGAAAATGAAATTTAAAATTCTATGTCTGAGAGACCCACGCATCTAGCAGCCTTGGGTTAAGCATTCTAGAATAAGCTGCAGTTTGTTGACAAAGGCGGGGGTTGCGGTATTGTCTTAATGTTTCTTTATTTGTATTACACTCACTGTATTCGAGCTCGTCGTTTTCTGCAAGGTACACAGTTGCATTGTGAATGTGCTGACTGGTTTCTGTGGTCGTGGTAACCACAACAACAGCGGCGTTGGTTAAGGCCGAGGACGGATTAGTTGGAATTGTCGCACTACTGCTAATCGCCGCTGCCACCACAGTGGGTGGCGTTGGCGATGGTGTTGCTGGAAAGCTCATGCTTCCTGTGGATTGGAAGGTTTCCGTGATATTCTCTTGCATTTTTCGCAACATACTCCCTAAAACTCAATAAAACTCCCTAAACCGTAAAATTCACTTTACCCCACCACTTAAAAATATTTATCCATCTCTGAATCTAGATTCATCATCCCTTCAGGTTATTAATCCTCTGCTTCTAATTCATCAGTTCCCTCAAACCACCCTCTTGAAGAAAGTTCACTCTTCCAATGTTTCATTTGCAGAAGATAAAGAGGTGTCTTCACATTTTTCATAATTTCATTGCTTTATCTTCTAATGTTCGTTATCCCGATGGAAGTAGAAGCTGAGAGGATTATTACTGCACTGAAAATCCCAGGGAAGCTTTTCGTCTCGATTCTACGTCTCTTTCTTGCACAATCTTCCTTTTTCGCAATCTCCTTTATGCTTACTTTCCTCCAGGCACTCATTGATGTTACACGGTTAACAGAGCTAGTCGGTTCTTAGGTCTCGCTTGATCTAACCGCGTAATCGCGCTTCTCCCCATTTCGACGCAGCTTCTCTTGTGGAACGGAGGAAAACCTGTAAGCAAAAAGCACAAGTGAACGTTAGTTGCTTTCCGAATCTTAACTAGACACATGATTTAAAGATATGTTGCAAAGCCTCGTTTTGTTCAGAAAAGTGATTCTTTCAATTTGAAGCACCCTATTGTGGGGCTTTTTAAGGATCTTCTTCAGTCAGCTAACAGTTTATACAGACATATATGACAGGAACATCAATGAGATATTTTCGTCCCATACGAAATTCTGGTTTTATACTTGAAAATGGAACTGAATACTCGAATTTCTATTTCTGAATTTTATTACTTGCACATAATCATTTATTCCGTGATACTTATGTAAAATATCCTAGAGTAAGTCGTCTCTCTGAGAATCGGGGATTTAAGTAACAAGAAAATTATCCTTAGACCTTAGAGTTGGTTATTTGTCATTCAGAATCTACTACGTCTTTGGCAAGAGTGGAGAACACATTATGCAACCGAGAACGTTTCACGCTGTCTACGCAAGAGCAATGTAGTTGCAAACGTAATGCAGCGTTCTGTTACCATGTGATTTATGGATGATTTTTCCGCAGATTTGTTATAAGAGTTAATGTAGTCTACTTCGAATTTCATTTTCAAAAATCTCGCTAACATAAACTTCAATTTTTATATTTTATTCCTTCCCTATTGAATTATTTTCTTATATTTTCCTCAATTTGTAGTATTATCTCAAATCTTTTTAAAAAACGTCAAGTGTTTTAAAATCCAGCCCGTTATAAATGTTTCCTAAGCTACTTCCAACAAAATCATAATGTAAGTTACTAGAGCTAAATAGGGGAATGGTGTAAAGGTTGGGACGAGTTTTGTTTATGGCATTGTGGTTCATAACGAAAAATAATTTAAAAACGCGACAGTTCCAACCTATACATTCAACGGCATTTTTGCACTGTTGGGAACAAAATGCTCTGTACTATATGCAAAATCCTCTTCAGATGTAACAATTGATTTAATTCATAACACATTGAACTCATCTACACTATCGTCGAAAATTATCGGTACGCCTGTTTTTTAGCAGTTTCTTAAAGTTCTCTAATTTTTATAATATTTAATTGAAAAATTTGTCTCAAAAATAGTACGAAAGCTAATAAAATTATGCGTCTAATAAGCTAAAGGGGAAGTTAAAATCTGTATTTTATAAAAAGACATTGCCAAAAAACCTCAAATTTCGATGTTTTCAAAAATGTTAATAACTCCGAAAATATTTATTATTCTTAAAAGACCTTGGTCTCATTTTAAAGATAGATCTCGTAAATTATTAAATGAAGATTGTGCTCCATATGTGGATAACAAAAAATAACAGATGAATATTTTAATAGATTTTACTATATTTGATTAAGATATGGTATATTTTGATTTTTCAAAAATTCTTGCAAATTACTATGGATATTTCAATTTTTACGATTTTTCCGTACAAGTTTGAGCCTATTGCAGAAGCTAGGAAAATAATTTTAAAAATATCTGAACAGCGAATACAAAAACTACGAATATTTATCTTTAAAATGAGACTAAGTGCTTTTAAAAGTAATTAATATTTTTCTTGTTATTAATATTTTTGTAAACTTCGAAATTTGAGGTTTTTTGTCAATATCTTTTTATAAAATGGAGATTTTAACTTCCCCTTTGGCTTATTACACGCAGAATTTTATTAGCTTTGGTACTATTTAGGAGAAAAAATTTTCAATTAAATATTATAAAAATTAGAGAACTTTAAGCAACTGTTAAAAAACAGGCGTACCGACAATTTCCAACGATAGTGTACCTGGAAATTTCAATAAAAAATATTCCCCTACATGTAAGCTTGGTTATTATAGAAACGGTTATTATTATTATTGTTGCAAGGGAAACCCAATTACTGTATTTGATCCTTCAGTGCATACTCTGAAACTTTATGATTGAATAACATATTATGTATCAGAGTAATGGTTCATAGTTTGTAATCTGCAATTTATCTTTTATTACTAAATCACATAGTAAAGTTGATCGAGCATTTTGTGATGTAGAAAATCTCTGAGATCTTCTGTGATTAACTAAATAATAATTATTTACTGTCGTAAATAGGAGTTCAAGTCGAAAAGAGTCTATTAAACGAACCATGATAATGCTAGTAAGTATCGTAATGGAACAGATACAGATCAGATCAGATCAGAGTGCGTCAATTGGACACAAGAGGGGTAGTGAATTCATTAATTAGTATCAGGTCTGATTGATTGCTGCACTCTACATGCAGCTCAGTATCCTCCATGGGTGACATTCATCACTAATGGATTGAAATCTGGTTTCAGAATATATTTACTCGTAGTCAATATCATAGTGAAACTACAGGATGCACTTCCCTTTTGTTACCCCAGCATACTCAAAATACCAGAGATATAAATGCTTTCATTAGGTAAAGTCAGTTATTATAGTACTTCATGTCTCTACAATTTGGATCACCGCGTTATAACTGGATTCCTGATAATTATTCATAAGCTTGCAATTTCTGCAGACGATGAAAGCAGATAATAATTAGTTTGATCCGATAATTTCTTTGAGCCTAGACCGAGTAGTTCCACAAAATTCAACGTAATGAAAAAAAAGTTATAAGTTTCCTCCATCACAATCATTTTTATCAAGCAACTGTATCTAGTTACTTTTTTTTTAAACTACATACTAGAAAGTAAAAAAAAATTGTTATGATTTCCTTGTATGAATTATTTACACGATTTCTGAAAGTTAGCAAGATGAATGAAAAAAGGAGGCATATTTCTATTGTTATTAGGATCCTTCCCTTCCCTTTCTTTTCTTTTTTTTATATTTTAATTCAAAGAGCACGCGGGGAATACATTTTTAGCATTTTTCTTTGAAGGTAGCACAGCTTCTCGCACATTTTATTCTTGAATGCATTCAAGGATGCAAGACTTCATCGTCTTTGGCATTTCCGTCCTTAGACAACGCTCTTTTATAATGGGGAACGCGTCGACTTTTCCAAGGAGACTAAAAATAAAAATGGAAATTTTCGTCCTCGTCATTTGCTCGCACTAGTGAAGCGTACACCAGGATAAATATTTTAAGCGTTAATAATGCGATTTAAAACAGCTCATGTCTCTGTGAATTATAAAATACGAACTCGAGGGTCCATATTTATGGAAAAATGAAGTAATTAATTAGCGCAAATTGCATTCGTTCGAGGCATTCTGATCTCGTTTGTAAAAATTGGAAAAGAGAATTTTTTGCGGAACATAATTCATATATATATATTTAATTAGCTCAATGTTTAAATGGAATATGAGGAATTAACAAGAGCTAATGAGAGAAGCTTTATACTTTATTATAGCTTATTATAAAAATTGTATGGTATTCTTATCTTCTCTATTTTCAGAAGTTTTTATTACAAGGATCAGTATTACAGATGGGAATGAAATAATAAACAGGAAACGTCAAATAAAGCTAAAACCGAGTGTAAAAGTGTATTCATTAGACGCTACATATTTAAATAGTCACCTGTTCCTCGGAAATGGATAATTTAGCAATAGATAGACATTTCCAGCTCCACTTTACTCATCCCCGAATTCGAAGAGAATTAACATCACGAGGCTTGAAGGGTTCTTTAGGTTCGTGTCGACGATTTTATGTCAAGTGAAACCAGCTCTTGGAATGAAAGGTGAGTGTAAGCTATTAAAACTCACATTTATGTGTCAGCATACATGCGTTCATCAACAGTTTAGTAATTTAAAAAAGATGGTTTTTTTCCACAATTTTTACTTTTTCAAAAAAAAATAACACTGGACAACCATCCGTGTTAACGTTCTTGACGGCTCTCTACTATTATTTTTTTGAAAAATTAAAAATTGTAGAAAAAAACCCGGGTTATCTAAATTTGCTCATATAGTAAGTAACACATGCCCTCAATATCCCTCGACACTTCATATTTTAATTTTAATCCAAATAATGATTTAATTAGCTAGCAATTAGTAAGCAGAGTAATGGCAACTACAATCCTTTGTCTCCGGCTTTAAATTTTCTGACATATTCAGCAACAATGTGTTGGGTCTGAGTATTTAGGATAATAGGAGTTTGAGTTTCTAGCTGCTCTCGTTTCCCGTTGAAAACTATAATTGGTAAACACATTTGCCTTTGCCAGTTTCCGATTCCAGCCGTGTATGTGTCACTTGATGAACATTTTCTACAAATTAGAATAGGTTCACTGTAACTCCAGTTAGCAGAAATTCCTTTAACAACACTGTTGAGAAATTCTGCACATTGAGAGTGAAGAAGAGCGTCTACAATTTAGAGAATACAAAGACAACACCACAGGAATTGAAATAAAAATAATCTTTTCACAAACTATCAAAGCTTTGAAATTGCTTTTTCAGCCAATATCACCTTCAGAAGTTACGATTGGATTTTTATTACACACATAGAGTGTAAATATTATATCCTCTTGGAGAAGCGTCGAGAATTTCGTTTTTTTAGATTTGTTCTGATCTCGAAGTTCCATTTCCAGAGTTGGTTTATCGCCAAATCCGTACGTGCCGTTGGCCATTTGGTGCTCTACATCCCAAGCCCGATATTATTGTGGCATTTGGCTCGACAGCTATCGAATACATATGTGTTGTAGCCATAATATGTCGCATTCTATCTTTTGCCTATTTATCGCATTCTAGGATAATCCTTTATGTTGAACGTATGTTGCCCGTATTGTTTCTCTCTATGATGGTCATGTCCTTCTAGAAATGGTCCAAGATTAATGTTCACTCAAGATTTTGTTAGCGATAGACAAGACCTGAAATTGTTAGAATTTCCGGCTGCAGAAATTTATTTACCTTAAAGCAAGCCGTAGAAAGCAGTATTATTATGCTATATGTATAACAGCATAGAAAATCGTCTACTCTGATATGAGGGACACTGATGTTGTCAAATAATTTTTATTATTTACTTTTCATTTGAACTGGAAGAAGCAATTAAGTATTCTAGAAGGTTCTCCGCGAGTAAATATTAATTTTTCTTTCCGGATACATCCTAATATTGAAAGACCCCAAGGAAATTATCTCCGGAAGGAGATCAATAAAGGAGAAGACAGAAATGCAAGAGAGAGAGATGATCGTCCCTTTTGTGAACATACAACAATGGAAAGGAATCTTCTGGGAATTTATCGGTCTTGGAGGATCGGGGTGAAGGTAACGGAACTTGGCTAATTCAAAGAAAACCGTCTTCGAAGCCTACCCAACGTCTTTTCGCTTTTCCAACTTTCCCTTGCGGCGTTTTCCCCAGACGAATAGGAGCTTTCGCTTAAAGCGAACCAATCACTCCTTCCAACTTACTCCTGTCAATGCCAAAGTAAAATAAAATGAATAAAAGAGACGATTCGTTCCGACTTCCACAATTAGCTATTCGAATTTTCAATTATATGGAAAATAGATTTTATTATTAAGGAGCACTTCCTATCTATATGATAATATCAGTATATCAAAAGCATCCAATCTGAAGTTTAATGCAAAACATATTTCTATTGAATATTTAGTCTCGATATTTGCAGGATTCTAAAGCTTTAATGAACTAAACATTGTCAACTTCATTTTGAAATATTATAAAACGTCGATAACACGCGCTTCGTGTACTATTCTTATGTATGCTCATTCACTATATTTCATTCGGTATCATCTACCTCGTATTCATGCAGCTTCATAAACCCAGAATTCGTCTGGATGGAACTCTTTTAGTGAGATTTGATCTTCTTGTTTTTGTCTCTCGCAAAATTTTTACATCATTTCACGGTTCGCTTTACATTTTTATACTCGTGGTAGGCATCACTATTTGGTGTTAAATGAAAATTTTAAATCTTTCAAACAAGTGAGTAGATAATCTGAAAGAATATAAAGAAAGAAGTTGATTCTGGATGAAAAAATTACTTACGACCCACTGACTTTGGGTTTTGTTTTGATAAATTCCTTTGGATGGTAAATCCACCAGAGACTAAAATATAAGAGGCAAAATACACTCCAAGTGCGAAGTGTTTGCTCAGGCACGTAGAAAAGTGAGAAAAGCCGTGAACAGGAGGGTTCACTATACATATATCTGTGTTGAGGACTGGTAATTTTCTGCTAGAACAGTTTTTCCATTTCTGTCCCTTTTTTTCTCAAGGGCACGATGCGAGTTCCCCTAGTTTTTAAAAGCTACTCTCTTGGAATATAATAAAAATGAATCTTTCAACAAGTTTGACGATAAATTGGTGTCTTCTCGAATTGAGACTTAATAATTGAAATGCAGAAAGACATGTCCTATTGACAATAAGTCTAGCACAGATTGAAAAATATATGCGAGAAGTTTTGTAGGAAGCATTCATAGCGGAGCTTTTAGAAGATGTTATATCACATGATTATGCTGCAAGTCCGAAATTGATTGCCCGAGGCTAGCTGCTAAAAGGAAAGTTTCTAATTAATACTGCAGATGCCGTCGCCGCGTAATTTCTCGTTCGCGAACAAGGAACAGAGTTCGATTATGGAAATGCTGTGATATCGATTATATATTTTTTCTTCCCAGAAAATCGCAAGTAAAGGACGTGAACACGAAAGTTTGGCGTTTCGAAGGCACCAGTGAGCAAAACTTCCATGCACGAAGCTACTCGCTACTCGGATCGAGGCTTTATTTCCTTGTTAAAAAGTTTTTCCAACGATAAGAGGGATTTAGGCGAGATTGTTTCCAGCAACTTTGGCAAAATTTCGTCCAAGTTCTGAGATCTGTTCTTTCATAAAAAAAACAAGCAAAAAGGAGAAAAAAACACGGACAGTTTGAGTCTTCATCGCAGGTATTAAGAGCTGTTATAAGTTTATATAGTCCGTAATCAATTTCCAATTGCTATTGTTTTATCGAGATTTGAAATTGGGACTTGAAAGCTACTTTAAGTCAGAAAATGAATCCCTTCAAGAAGGAAAGCAAGTAAATTGCTAATTATGCCAATTAGTTCCATACTTGAATCCCTATGCTATTCTCATTCTACAAGCTCGGGGCTAAATTACAGCGAGCGACCGTGTATCCTATTTTGTCACCATAAACAACCTTTGCTTAAGCCCCCAGACTTAGGATGAATATCCCCCATAAACTCGAAAACTGGTCTGCCGCACAAAATTGCTTGAAAGTTCCCCTTAATTTTTAAAAACACACTAGTGATAAAAAATATTAAACGTCGGGAAACTCTTGCAAAGTATATAAACGACATCAATATTTATATCCAAAATTAATCGAAACTTTAGTGAAAACTTGGATGGTTCAATACTGAAAATTTCATCAAATCCCAAAATTCCACAAGAGGAGAATTTAATTAAACAGGAGTAGGATTTTAGTGGTCAATAAAAGCTATGGAATTTATTTTATAGAGAGGCGTTGTGTATAAACGTTTCAGGAATTCTTGGGTATACATAATATTAACATACAACATTTATTCATTTAGTTGAAAGGTCAAAGAATTGTTTTCAATTATCATTTATTTTTTACTCCTATTTGAGTAGCAATATATTTGTGTTTACACCAAAACCGAAGGGGAGTGTACAATCTTCGAAGAACGTTCTTCTAGAGAAAATGAGATTCCAGAGCTATTATATGAAGGCCTAACAAGCCATTTATTTCCATTTCTCTTGATAATCTTATGTTTTACAAGAAAAAAATAAAAACAAATAAAAAGGAGAAAAAGGGCAAAAAGGAAATACTAAAATGTTTAAAAGCATTGTAGGTCTTTACATATTTTATAACTGCACGGAGAAAACTGGATATTAAACCGTAATATCTTGCTATTAAACTATGGGACGAGGATCTAGATATTTAGATATAATATCTTGATATTAAAACTTAATATCCAGCTATTAAAATATATGATCCAAGTATTCTAACCTCAAATATTTTAATATCTGGATACTAAGTTTTAATATCAAGATATTATATCTAAATATCTAATAGTTTAATAGCAAGATATTACGGTTTAATATCCAGTTTTCTCCGTGTGATATTTGCTGGATAAAATAGAATTCTATATTTTTATAAAATAGGATTCGCAAATTCTAATTCGAGTTGAACTAATTAACACCTATAAACCTCATTTTCTAGGAAAAAACCTTAATTGCTTGCGCAAGTTTCTAGTGCACCATTCTCTTTTAACTCGTGTTATCCCAGCTGCGTAGGAATTTATCTCTTATTGCACACACATTGGATTCTGTGGTTTCAGCATCTAATTTACCACTATCACTGATTTTAAAAAGCACAGAGTGGAAAATTGTCTTTGGAATCTTATAGAATAATTGTTATAAGTTTTTCAAGGTAAAAATACTGAAAATATTTGCTTTTAATTTTAGATTTCTCGTTACAATTAAATTAAAGTGTTTAAATACAAATATCAAATTATAAACGATTGAACTTCTTGGTTTTAAAAAGTAGAACAATTTCAAAACTTATGTGAAAGATGCATCATGCATCAAATTTCCTTGCTTGTCGAACCGTAAGATAGTAATAATAATTAATAACTTCCCTATCTTCAGAATCTTCCAGGATTTTAGGGGAAATTCTCGAAACATTACGTTGGAGGATTCGTGAGTCTCGATTTTTACGATCAAACGCGAATTTACGAGCTCCTTGTCGAGCAGCAATAACGTGAAATATAATGGATTAATAATATCCTCTCGCCAATTACCACTTCCTTATCGGATATTTTATATCAATTTTACTGATTTTACCTTAAATTTTTACCCCAAAATTTGAACTCTGCATTAAATTTTTTCTAAAAGGATTTTAGTTTTCAATTATTTCTGTTGTGAATAAGAAAAAGTCATTTCTCCAAAGGGTTTATTCAATTTCGTTTTTCCTGTTGTTTTCCGCAGTTTATCTCCAGGGAATATTTTTAGTATAACACCAGCTCGTGGCAACACTCACAAAAAAAGAGAAATTGTATTTTCCAGAACACGACCAACTTTCTAACAATGTCATCATTGTTCGTAGGAAAAATCAAAAAATTAAGAGAGAGCTAGCAGCTTTTATATACACAGTCACATATTTAATATTGAGCGAAAGAATTTACAAAAAATTACATTTTCACAGGCGATATGAAATCAGAAATTACTTAATAATTGTTTTGTAAATATTATTTCTCGATTTACAAAACATCGAATTAAATGACGGAAACTGCTTGTCTGATTTGCAATTGAAATCCCTTCAGCCGTTTGTGTATGGTTTTTTGGGCATAGGGAGAAACTTTCCTCGAACAATTTAGAAGCGTTGGCGTAATCAGAGAAAATAATGATAATATACGAGATGTGTCAGTGGCCACATAGTGTCCAGGGAAATATTCGTCGCAGATTCGGCAATTCATTGCAGTACTAGGGTGGACCGTATTTCCATAATTTACAAGCCAGCCGAGGATACTAACGTACGAACAACAATGAGAGATAGGATGGGCTTAGTAATTCGAGCGCATTGTGAGCAGATGCTTTGTACCGCCGTTCAAGTAGTAGTCCTTTATAACACCCGCGATTCCCCGATTTGGAAACGCGAAAATGTTGGCATTTAAACGCCAAACTGCCCATTGATGCCCATTGACGATTCGGTTTGTTCTGCCTTTACATCGTCCAAATCTCCCATTCCCCGAATAGAAAACGACTCATTTTTGTTTTGCTGTTTCACTAGGACCCGAGTTCCACACACGGTCCAAGGGCCATGAATAGTCCTACTGGATGCGAAATGTTTGCACTGTAAGCGAAACATTTGTAGAGTAATTACCCGAATTAAATGCCCCTTCAAAATGAATTGTTTGCGTCAGAAGCTGTTGTTTTGGCCTTTTTCAAAGACCACTTTTTAGATTTTCCTTCAATACAACCAGTTTTTCCGGCATCATTTATTTTCATGTAAATCTTTGAAATCAATATGTAAAGAATTTGCTTGTTGGTAATGTTTAGCAATAATAAAAAATAATATATCTTAATGAATTTGAAGGTTGAATTTTTAATTTCAGAAACTATTGAAGGTAGAGAAGAATTACAGAAAAAACCAAGTGTAATATTTACCACGATTTCAGGGTAAATATTACCTCCAACAAAAATTACTCTCAGATGGGTAAATATTACCCTGAAGACAGGGTACAGTTACCATGTCAACTTATTGTACCTTCTTTTGTTTCGATGCGAAAAAGTTAAATTTTATCCACTTGAAAATTATCCGCAACAGATTTTCCCTTCGGTTTTTTCTGTGAAAGTGACCTTGGACTAGAAAAGAATGAAGTATAGACGTGCATCAGACTGTTTACTGGAGGCATTCAAGCTCGCCTGATAAATCTGCGGAGTGCCGCTTGGAGCTTTGTTCACTTCACATCCCTAAAAGAGCATTCCCATGCTTGACTCAGCTTAGAAAGTGTAAAAGGAGGAGTTGGAACATTCGAAGAGTAACCGAGCGTTAAGGATGCTTCATGCGCAATATGCACATAAGTCCTCTTTGAATTGCGTCTTCAAAGTCGAACCGACTTGCATAATGATGAACCAGAAACGCGCGATAAAACAATCTTAACTCTCCTATAAACGAATTTGAACTCTACTCGAAATATACACCAAACTTATATTATTACTTTCATCTTCTGCGAATCATATTTACTTATAGCAAGTAGAAAAGGCGTATCGTGGTAAGACCACGTAAAAATTTCTCCACTTTGATGCCGGTCCAAGTAGAAGAAAAATCTAATGTTGGTCTTACCATAATACACTTTTTCTACTTGATTCAAGAGGTTGACAATTCGACCAAGTGGGTCCACGCCTACTTCTGACTTCAAGATATTTCAGGATATTTCAATGACTCCAGAAAATTTCACTGACTTCATGTGAATTCAAATGACTTCAGATATTTCAGATTCAAAAGAATTCAAGTGACTGCAGGAGAATTCAAGTGAATTCATGTGACCATGCCAATTCAAATGACTTCAGATATTTCAGGTGATTCAAAAGAATTCAAGTGACTTCAGGAGAATTCAAGTGAAGTCATATGACATCATATGAATTCACTGACTTCAGGAGACTGAGAATTCAAGTACCTCACTGAAAAAAATTTCTTTCGATTTTTGCATGGATCTAAACTTACTAATAAAGCACCCTACTTCACAGGACAAAAAC
>JAUESH010000039.1:15887261-15898049 GCA_032275165.1 Synergus magnus
TTGGTTATCAATATTCTTGAAATTTCGAGCGATATGAAGCAAGATCAAGATTTTCTTGTCTTGAGGTGCATCACTACCCGTAGTCTCTCGGTATGACAACATGCCAACATGCCAACTTCACTTTGTGCCAAACCAACGTACTCATACCGAGAGAGTGCGGGTTTCGTGCGTTTTTGTCCTGTGAAGTAGGGTACTTTATTAGTAGATTTAGATCTATACAAAAATCGAAAGAAATTTTTTTTTTCAGTGCTTGAGATGAATTCAAGCGATTTCAGGAGAAATCAAATGACTTCAAGTGAATTCATGTAAATTCAAATGACTTCAAGTGACTTCAGAAACTTCGTGAGAGAATTCAATGATTTCAAGAGATTTCAAGTGACTTCAGGAGATTTCAGTGCAAGTATACACCTGATTTCACGAGTTTTCAACCCCTTGACTTGATTGCAGTTATAATTATCTTTGAAGCAAAACCTTTTTCGGAAAATTAAGTTTCTTTTCTATCAAGAGCTTCATTCAACTACAAAAGCTAATCAGAGAAAATTTCATGAATTTCGTTGATTCAAAATCTCGTTTCGAATGATGAAAACTGGTAGATGGCGAAGTTCGAGCTGCGTTCCCATCTAGGAACGAGAATCTATCAGAATGGCGAACGGTGTCGAAAGCTCGTATTCACTTTTTTTTAATTCCATGTTATGCATCCAAATGAGTGCATGGATTTCGTAAGGTTTGACGGCTTAGTATAGGTTCGAGCTTGTATATTACACGGACGTGTCGGTTCCCTTTGAAATCCTAGCTGGATGCTCGAGGCTAACTTGCATTAGTGATAGAGTGGAAATTCAAATAGGCAGTCCTGATCTCTATGCATCATGTATAGGTCAGAGCCATGGTGAACCGGTGATGGGTTGTAGGTTGTAGAGCATACCTTGTCACCCCCACCTCCCTGCGGAATTGCCGAACTACTGCATCCAAATGGATCATCGGTTAGCGCTTCGGGAGGACTTCGTGGTCTGGTTTAATACTCTCATCAACCTGACGAGACGGATCACGTTATGCCGGACGTTTGACCGTGATATGAATACGATGTGCCCAATATGTATGCTTCAGGTAACAATTGGAATTATTGTTATGAATAATTGTGCGTCAAAATTAAGCAGCCCTGGGCTGGGTTATTCTCAGATGAGAGCCGTCGTACTAGACGGTATTTATCAGCTTTTAAACTACCTTCACTCTCGAACTAATACCAACACTAAATTGTCCGTAACCGTTAGGATGGGAGGAAATTAAGATAAACTGAAATAAAGTGACAGTACAAAGTGAAATAAAACATCAGGTAAGACAAGGGTGGACGACATTAATTTGCAAGCTTCACTTCGTTGTAAATGGGTTTAGGAGATATTCGATGCACGTACCTTGGCAAGAATGAAATTTGTCAGAGTGAAAAGTACCGAGCGAATTAAAGTGAGGAAAGGTGTGCTGGGAATGCGCGCGAGAAATTGAACAAGTCAGTGCTGGCTTATGTCCCTGGTATTTGAAACATTTATTTCAATGGAAAAAAATGAAGCTCCGCATGTGACACAAGAGAAAAATTTAAGAACAAGAGAAGAAAACAAAACAAAACTAAAGTATTGCAATGGCAGGAAATAACTTCGCACATAATTCTAAATTACACCTTCTGAGTGGGAAGATACTTATCAGTTTAGAAAAGGAACAAAGATTAATCAAAGATAATCTCAAGCTATGAAGAGGATAATAAAATACGATTTTTTATAGCGGTGCTTAAACTATAAGAGGAAAACTTTATAATCTTGTGAAATGGATTTATCGAAGTCAATATTGCAGTGATTGTACTCCTAGGATAGAAGATATCAATGTATATAAATGTTGTACGAAAGAACTAGGAATAATAAAATCTCTTATGTTTGATTTAAGCTGTAAGACGCCGAACCCTGGAAGCTACTCGGCGTAGTAAGTTGCACCTAAACTGGGATAAGCACCCCTTGACCTCTCCAAGCTCGCATTCTATGATCACTCGAGGGAGGAAAGTGCCACTTAACGTTTACCGGTTTTCCTACCCGGAACCATTCTGGTGATCGTTCATCGTATAGAAATTGCACTTGTGGTAGCTCAACGAATAGTTCGTTACCGAACCTATTAGAACTTGTTCGTTATCTACTGAATATGAAAGTCAAGAAATATAATGAAAACTATTCCCTCATTCAGAATATGAAGGTGTTTCATGATTCCACAGAAAAACGATAAATTACTATAACGTGTAAAATTGAAATTTAATTAAAACCTCCTAACGGTTTACGCACTACAATTAAATTTAAATGATAAAATTATTTCATTAAAAGATTTCGGAATGAGAAAAAATATTTTTAATCTTCCAGATTTACTGAATGGTAATTAAATTGGGAATATTTCAAATTACATAAAACACGGATTTCTCTCGATAATGACCAGAAGCTTCGATTCCCAGAAGTGGAACTATAAATCAATTATGTCACGTTATCCGGAGATCGTAATAGCGCGAACGGGCTTGTAATTGGAGTTAATTATTACCGTCTCGTGTCGACCCTTCCGGCTTTGATTAGTGAAGTGTCTACGTAAAAGCCTGTGGCCTATAAGATGGCCAAGGTCATGGTTAGAATACCTTCTATTTATTACTGACATGAAATAAAAACAAAACTAAAAGAGGTAAAAAACAAAGAAACTTAAATCTATGTAATATTTTCTAAGACATGCTAATTTGCCTTGCCTTTATAATTACCAACTAAATTTATTGACCATTTTACCAAATTTGAAGAATTAGAATTTATAAGTAGGTCAATTTGCAATTTACGTTGGAAAATCTCTTAATCCACACAACAATTTGTCTGGAGAATCTCAGGAAATTCCCCGTGGGTTTGCAGTCTCAAAGGTCGCTTTAAGAATGGCACGTACTCGGAGGAAGGGTTATGACGTTAATTAACTGAACTGAATAATTAACGCAAGATTTAGATGAAGGTAGGGTTAGAAAGCAAGGTAGGGAAATCTGGTCTCTTTTTTCCAGTGTAAGTACACTATCTCCTTAAGTCAACGAGATTTCTGCTAATTTTCATGAGGTCGAGTTTAAGGCTCTTTGAATTTCTTTATTTTGTGAATTATGACCCATTTTCCACACACTGTCTTCAAAGAATTTCAAAGATTTCAAAGGATTTTGACTGATTTCAAGGAATTTTAAAAGAAAGTATTAAATCTAGCTTAGACAAAAAAAGTTGAGAATCAATATTCTTTACGAGACAAGGGTAAAGAGTAATTCCATCATTTTTCTAACAATATCAAACCTTTCTATAATCTCGAGATAGAAATTGAGGAATATCTTGTAAACTTATATTTTTAACAGTTGTTAAGTATTTTCGTTCACTCGTGTCATTTTTATACAAATACAATTTATCTTCATTTCCGGAAACTTAATTTAAGCTTGATGCGCTCTTCCTACATTCATCAGCTATTGTCGAAATTTTATTTGAACAGGTGATAAATTTCGTAGGCAGTAATCAAGACTCTCACAATGGAGTATTTTGAGACAAGAAACTTTGTCGTCAAAAACAATAGCAATGTACTAAACTTGGAAGCTCTCATTTAAATCTGCGTTTCTGCAGGTTTTGTTTCTCTTTGCATTTGCATAGACTAAGGTGGGAAAACTTTGATGCAAGCAACGTACTTCTCCGCATGTTCATATCTCTGAATATATCGTATTATTCTCTGAAGAGATCATATAATTTTCCAGTGGACATTCTACAATTTTGAAATTTTATTCACTTAAGCCCCCTAGTTATGTTATTCAGATGCCTTTGTTACCTCTCTTTCACAAAAAATAACTGCATAATTGGCGCTCAAAAACATATTGAAATATCTAAAATTAAATTTGCAACTGTATCCTATTATTTGTTGGAATTGAAAATAACAATAGCAATAAATTTAAGTTTCGTATACGATACTCATATTTTAATTAAAGCTTTCAATGGGTAGTCATTTTACGATATTTTCTGGGTTGTCGAGCAATTTTTCCCTGTAGGAACAGTAATAATTTCATGTTTTGCGATGTTGCCATTTTCGCGAGTTTTTTGTTTTGTTGGGTTTTTAATCATAGAGTAGTTTAATCAACTTGAGCCAATCTCTTTTGTTGCTGGCTGAAAGCACCAAGCGTTGAGTTATTGCAGCTAATATTACACGACTGGTACGAAAACGTCTCGATTGATTTAAACAATTTATTACGAGAGTTGAAATACCGGAAATGGAACCAGTACTATGTAGAAAAATGGCGAGAGAAAAACAGAGGTAATAGAAGAGAAGAGGGCAACGCAGGAAAGGAAAGGGAGAGAACGTAAATGCGAAAAGAAAAACAATGAAAAAATAAAACGAGCTAAGTTAATGGTTCTGATGAAAAGTAGATCCATCATTGCACTTTCAGAAGTAAATGGGTTTGAATAATTGATACCTGCTTTGCAGCATCAATTATACTGAAGCAAGGTTTCCTGAATGGAAAATTAAAGTACATTGCAGTTAAAAATATTATAAGGATATTAAGTTAACAAAAGTTAAAATTTAAAGAAATAAAGGATAGGAAGTATAATCCCATCTGAATAATTCACGTTACATTATTTGGGAAAACTTATTCTTGGATTTTCAAGCATAACTATCAATCAATGAAAGTTACGTCTTCTTGAAAGTTTAATAAACCCAGTGAGCTAAATTTTCACTTCATCCAAGAATAACGTTCATAAAATAAAAGATGATTCAATAAAAGATGAATTTAATTTCAAGTGAAAAGTCTTCATCCTAGAAACTTTAGCGGATTATTAAAATCAGCATTTATTCTGATTCAGACGGTAAAAAGGTATAGATTGTGATGAATTCGCTTATTTTCTTTGATTTAACTCTAATATTATTATCAAGATGTGAAAAATCAATCAAACGCCTGCTGTTTTAGAAAGCTATTAAGAACCTTGTCTCAAATTGATGTATGAAATATTAAAACGTGATTATCGACCAGAACGGCTATCAAACGACATCAACCGGTAACGCCTGCAACGGATATATTATTCAGATTCTCCTTGATAAATATAGCGTTCCCATTATCGGATATTCATATATTTGTATTCTGCAAAAATATGTATTTACTTCTCCACAGGACATTTTTTGTTCATTATTTTTGTCTATTTAATCATAATTTAAATGAAATTGGCAAGTAATTTGATCGGATTAAAAAAATACATAAGAACCGGAAAATTTAGGAAACAAAGCAAATTAAAAAGTTTAATCGTTAGAAGGTCTAATCAATCTTCCATCAGTTACGTAATTTCCTTCTTGCAGCACTTTTAACCGGTTTTTCCTATTATAAAACGAGAGGCTTTCGACTCGAGATTGTGTCATTGATTCCTTGAGGGTTTTCTGTCCTATTTCTATTGTTTTTGTGCGATGTTGTCGAACTATTGACTTTTATCCCACCTAAACCTCTTTTGCCTCTCCGCCCTTTCTTTTATCTGAGCTAAGTCTGGAGGCGTAGACACGCTCGAGTGGTGTTTTTAGTTGGATACACGAGAATGTGCCAAGTTGAGAGCGGCTTATCGAGCTGTATATATCCTCCGCTACCCTCAAACTCTGGTAAGGAGTTAGACCGAGAATTTAAGAGACCAAAAAGTGGTATCATTTAATTGTCGGGATACTGAGGCAAAATTACAAAATTTAATCAGAGATCCTACCAGAAGAACATTTCCAATTTATAAAAAGACAAAAAAGTTGATTTTCACTTATTTTTGTATAAAAAATAACATCAAATTAAATTGCTACTTACGAAATGAGAAGTGAAAGAGAGAAAATTTTACTTGCGGAAAAGCACTCTACTGTAAAAGTCCGTGTGATGAAAAAAACACATACTTTTGTGCTTTTCTTCTCGATTACACAGAGCTGAGTTTAAAAATTTGTGTTTATACTATTGCTTGCGTGTTTACACACTATTCTCGACGAGTTGTATTATGTAGAAAGTGACACGAGCATGACAATGAAATGGCATAACAGACATAAAATGTGAAGAAGCAAAAAGCTTTTACCCTCTTCATGTGAGAAGAATGTCGAGAAACAAATTCTCTAAGGAGAAAAAAATGTAAAGAGAATGTAAAACCGGAGCGTAAAATAGAGAATACATATAAAGAAGGTATTTAGTGTCGCTGCAATTAACTGTTTTCTAATTAGGTAAGATAATTGCTATGTTAATCCAATACTTAAAACAAGAGGTGCTTTATTTTAAAGCCCAAAACATTTTAAAGCATAAATTCGTATTTTAAAGTTGAATGGAACATTAAGAACTTTTTAAAACCCTTTTTATAACCTTTTGTATAATTGAGTTTACTTTATAAAGGAGTTTAACTTGAAAAGGTTAACGGAAACTTTCTGCTTCTGCTGTCAACCAGCAGATTTACAGATAGTACACACTTCTGTTAATTATCAACCTTCCACTTTAACTGCAGAAAACAATTAAGAAAAGTATTTATAGAAGTTCCATCAGTCTTCACTTCATCAGCCTAGAAAGTATCTCTGAACAATAAAGAAACAAATTAAATGGAATTGTAATAGCGGATTAAATAGTATTGCATGACCACGCATCTATTTAATGTTCCTTATCATGATTCATAATTGAATATTTGAATAAATATTATTTCGAATAAAAATATTCTATTGCGTATATTTAGCTCATTGTATTTTGTTCCCAAGAACTTATCCTTAAATTGTAATTAACTCTCAAGTTTTCTTGAAAATTGTTTAGTAAATATATCAGTAAAATATGTATGAAATTATTTAAAAGCCAACTTACCAAATCACTCATCTCCTTTCATTCCATATCAAACTCTTCCCACTTTTCAATTCCAAAAGAAGCACATATTTGGCCCTTAACTGAATTCAATGTCACAAATCGAAATTTTTAAAAATCATAATAACATTACAAATAAAATATTTCCCGAAAAATACACTTTATGTTAAATCTAATCTCTCAGTGCATTATTCACGTGGCATGAGTTCCAGTCTGAATTTATTTGCGAAAGATAAAAGGACAGCAATTTTAGAGCATCAATATTATAACTTTGGTCCAGAATAAAGAGTTGTATTTATAGTTAAAAATTTTTTATTGTTTTTTAAGCACGCGTGGAGGGTTGCGCGGCGAAAGTGAAACGCGTAGATCGGCACACCTTTCGCGACACGCTGACATGGACCACAGCAGGGAGGCTGCGAAACTGAGATGCGATCACAGCGCTCTAAATGCGCGCGCGCGCACACATTGCAACCCCCAGATAGAATTCCCGGACATCCAACCAACTCTTTCGTTTGCAATACGCAACAATATTAATTCATAGTGCGTAAAATAAGTGTCCATTCACTGGCAATGAGTAATGTTCCATCTGAAATAAAATAACTCATTCGCCATATTCATTCAGTATTTTCATTTAAATATTAAATATTTGTATTGTAACTTACCTCTACTTTTTTTACTAATCCATTATTATTCGAAATTAAACGCACAACAGAGCTTCACATTATCGTATAAAATTGTATATTAATTTAATTGTACTAAAATGCAGAAAGAGCTTTGGGGTTGTAGTTCAAATTCTATGTTAAAATTCGTGTTTTACTTGAATGAAACCTTTGTTTGGCTTTTATAATTACTCTCTACCTGCAGAACAAAGGCATTACTTGGCACATTATTGATATTCCAAGGAAATAAAAATTCTCAAGTATGTCTTACGAATCCGCGGTGGTTTAAAATCCAATTTTATATATATATATATATGAGTTTATTTAAGTTATTTAAGGAAAATATCTAAAGAAAAAGTTTATCGAATCTGTCTCCACTAAAGTTGTTATTGGACGAGGTGGTCGAAAGTCAGGAATCTTCGGTAAGTAGATTACGCAAGAGCAAAATCTAATAAGAATCGTTAAATTGCTGTTCATCCTCGAAGATCCTGTCTGGAGCCGAGCCAAATACCAATTACGATTTGTCCCATTCATCTTTCTGGTCTCGAAGATCTACAATGACCTGTAATTTTTATTTCAATTGTACAATTTAATCAAAAAAATAATCGTCTCTTAAAACTACTTTATAAATCACTTAAGGGCAAGTGGTAATTACCATAAGAGCAAATTTAGTTTCAATAACTTTACGCTTGCAATAATAAATATTTTTTACTAAAACTAGACCAATTTGAACTTTGCTGAAATACACGAAATAACACAATTTCTCTCCAGAATCCGTCTCTGTATTTATATAATTGGTAGAAAAATCGTGGCTTTACTCTCCTACTTTCTTTATACTGGCATCGATCCCCGTTTTACATCCAAGAGCTTTCACCCTCCAGCATTTCATAATTACTTATACGTGAGATTCAATCTTCGAGAATGAATATATTAAAATTGTCAGTACAGAACAGTTTCCAGAAGTGTTTTAATGAAATGATATTGGAATTTATAAAACGCTTGAGAGAAGAACGAGTCAAATTCAGTAGAAAAGCTCGTATATGGTCAGACACGATGTTTTAAAATATAACTAAAAGTTTTTAGGGATTCTAATGAAGAAAAATTCGAATATTTCAATTCTTCTTAAGAATATTAATCGGGCGAACGTTGAGAAGGATTTTCTGTTTGAATTGTTTCTATATATGGAAAAATGGCTTTTTCTTTGAGTCACTTTAAAATCCCAATTCGCTCACGCTCTATCATCCGACTTTGTGGAGACTGTGAGAATTCCTCTGTTTGCCGAGAACTTATTATTCTAAAATATTTTGGAGAAAAGGGAATTGTGAATTGTGAAAGAAAGAGTCGTATCGATCGAGTAATAGGAGATAAGACGAGTTCGTATCTCCATATATCTCCAAGAAGGTTCAAGTTGTAAATTTAACAAACGCATTTCATTAAAGCTAACCAACTGGGAGCCAGGAAGCTTTCGTACAATCTAGCAGTTAAAGCAATATTATACTACTGCTCTTACCAGAAGCATAATAAACAGGATTCACGGCTAATGCACAGAGAAGGAAGAGCCTTAAGCGGTCTAGTTAGTTTAGTTATTGCTGACTGCCTCGTTTATGTAACACTTAAATCTTAAAACTAACTTATTTTGCTCTCATTATTACACCAAATGAGAGGAACTACTTAATAAAATGAATGAAAGGACAAATACAACGATGAATAAAGTAATAATAACAATAATAATATTATTATTATTATTACTCAAAAGAGTTTAGTAACATTTTAAGCGAATGTAAGCCAAGCGCTGCTGAACTTTATGGACATATGGATTGGAAAATAATTAAATTTGAGACGGTTATTAAAATAAGATTCATGATAACTTGAGATAATACGAAGCCATTTGAAGTAACTCTGGAAAATAATCCTCTTAAAGAGCGCAATCTGTGAACCTCGTTGATTCTGTTAATGAAATTTAATTTTAACGAGAGCCAATTCAATTTTACCTGGTATTAATTCCGTTGCAATGAAGTACCGTCGCGTAGTCATAAATTCAAGGTGGATTATTTAAAGTCTCAAGGTCTTTTCTTTCCAACGTAAGTCACCTCATTGTGGACATTGCACCAGCTTTAATAAGAATCTATGACCAAGGGACGTCCAAAAGGTAGACTAATGAAGGTGGAGAAAGAAGAGAATAAATGAAGAACCCTCGGGGTGTTGTAATCACAAATGCAAATATAAACGATTAAAACCAACTAAATAATTAAATTCTTGTTGAAAAATCTAATTTTTTGAGATTGTTTTACAAACTAATTATAAACTTAGTTAAAAAAATGATAAAAAGATTTTTTTTAAATCGCATAAATTCTAATTACTTGTCAATTGAGGCAGTTGTTAATTTTTAATGATGTTGGATTCTGGTAAAGTGAAATGGTATCATACTAAATCGATTTGTACTTGATTCTGAGGGTAGATGACTTTTTCTTTTCTATCGTTACCAGCGACCAAATAGTCGATACCAACGTCCTTGTTAGCATCTAATGAATCTGGCTGCACATTATCATATCGCAGCAACTTTCGATTAAGGGTTTCTTCCAAAACATCCCAGGATGGAAGTTTATCTGTATCACGATACTCTTGATCACTTATTGAGCATCTGCTATCTATGGTGTTCCATTTTGGAGAATCCTCTCTGCTTATCATCTCTTCAGATTTGCTCTTCCCGAAACTTCTGGATGTACTTACACTGTCCCACATTGACGACGTTCCTGCAAAATTTCATTTAAACCAAATCGAGAAGTGCAGATAAAAATTGAGTACACGTTGACCCAAAAAAGAGGTGTAAATTTACCACGAACTGTGTCCCAAATTCTATTATGGCCTTTCTTCGACTTGCATCGGCTAATCGATCGAACAGAAGACTTCCAGGATCCAATTGAAGATGAATCCCAGACCGGAAGTTGGCTTCTTGTTCGCAAACCACGTGTCAACGTGTCGTGCATTTCCAACATTTCTCGTTGAAGTCGTCTCTGATGCTCAGCAATAATACGGTGCTGACTTGTGCTCGGCGAATATTGTCGAGGTGAATCACAGAGACTCGATTCAGACCTGCAGGCAAAAATTGCGAAATCGAAACGAATTTCAGGATATTATAGATCAAAAGGAAATAAATATCCAGAGACGATTGCTAATTTAACTGTCTTTTTTTTAAATAGATGTATCATATTAACATTCAACTTAGTTAACTCTTACACATTTTTCATAGCTCTCCATTTTTTCTTGTATATTGAC
>JAUESH010000039.1:15913868-15947455 GCA_032275165.1 Synergus magnus
TATATATATATATTTGTATGTAACTGCACCAAAACTCAACAATGTATTCTGCAAGCTCAAAGCAAAAGTAACAAACCGCAACTAAGTAATCTCAGGGCAATCAGGAAGTCCTTTCCTGTTTGCATTAGAGGTGCTTGAAACTAACATTACTGTGTGTGTCATTATATATGTATAAACGAAAACAGCTACAAGTTTCGTAGAAATTAATAAAGCCATTTCCCTTTCTAAGATATTTTTTATACTTTATAATCCAATTCTTCTTTTATTCTCTCTATTACTGTTCTTTCATTCTTTACTATTTAATTCTTAACTGTTTTCATCTAGAACATAAACTCGTATCGTAACTTAAGATATTCCATATTACCGATCAGCTTCCCTCGTCTGGCGAGGAGAATCCAATTAAAATTTAATTTGCAAGTTCTCATTTTCCTTCTCCAAGACAAAACCAATAACTATTAAAAAATCATAAGAGAATTCCCCTGTGTCCTATGACCAGAATGAGACTTTTCTTCCAAGTGGAAGAACAATAAATATGGGCAAGTCGTATTGATCATTTATGCTTAATCACCCGGAACGAGTGGCAACAACCAGAGAAAAGTCTTAAATTCATCCAACTTTTCTCATTATGCATTCCAAGCTTTTCACGCTCGACTGAAATAATTCTACCTTACCTTTCGTATAAAATCTAAATTCGTTTGAATGGAAATAGGTGCAAACTCGTTTTGATGAAAAATTCTGTTTCGAATATTTAATAATTTTCTCTGTATTAAAAATTTTCCCATTTATTAAATTAAAATTGGACTAGGTAAATGTTAATTTTAATTATATCAGAGTATTTTTGAGTATATTTTTCATTTAATATTATTCTGAATTTAGAAAAAGCAGATCCTTTCTAATGAGGAAGAAAATGAGGAAAATGTAGTATGTATAAGAAAGTCTGAAAGGTTGTACTGGAAAAATCTGTATGTATGATGAAAGAGACATCACAGTACTAAAGAAATGTCAAAGGATCAGTCTGTGGTCTGGAAAAATATTTACCATCATTGCTGAGAGTTGTCAGAAATTTCTTTGATTATTATGAAACGTTCATTCAGGTCAAGAACTGTCCGAGATGATAATTATACAAATTATTGTTAAAATGGCATCGTGGCGGAAATTTTGAAATGCAAAGAACCTACTTTTCTTTTGAGATGAAGATTTAGAGGCCGTCTGCCTTGCAACTGATCGAGGATTTCCTGAAGCACAGAGTCTGTGAGGAAAGGAACACTTTCATCAGAGTAATGTTGGGACATAATCATCTCCACAGCTGGAACTCGAATCCTCCATAAAGTCGCTCGATCTTCACAACGAGCCCCAGGATAAGGCCCCACAGCTGTCGCATACATCCCCTGTTAAAAAAAATATTACATTTTTCCCGAAAAAGAATGGTTACAAAGGAATTGGCGAGAACACATTCCAAATTAGCATCCCAAGTAAAACAACCCTTTGTCATTTTATACGAAGTGGTTGACCGGTTCATTATGAATATATTTTGAACTAAATAAATGTTACAAGATCAATCATTAACTACTCAGAGTTAACTTAAAGCGAATCTTTTTAGAATTTTTAAATTGACGAAGAATTACTGAGTTTTTGAAAATTGGTAAATAAACTTACGGTTTGTGTTGCAGTGTAATGAAGCAATGCATCACAGTGGTGAAGCGGTACTCGACGAGGATAATCGGCGGTGGTTGGCCACGAGGAAACCGCAGCACCAATCAACAGCCTCACTTCGACATCCTGGGATTTGGTACCATCCAATCCTATCCTCAAAAGTATTCCACTACTGTCCTCCACCAAAGCGACACGATGTTCCTTCGGCTCTCGTAATTCCGTTTCTAAACTTTCTAAGGAAACAAAATAAAAATTTTACGTTTATTCTTCATTAAACTATAATAATGTTAATACTAAAAATATAACACTACTAAATTTCAATTATAATACTGCAGTAATTTCAAACGTTTATCATAATCATTACTTTTTTCATTATTGCAACATAACTGTAATTAATTCCCAAGTTCAGATGCTCTACGATGAAATCACGATTTTCTTGACAAGACATTTGCGAACCGCAAAGCGTTAGCATAATACACGTCATGTAGAGCGGCTTAATTAAATTGTTTTGCTCGCAATTAAGGAAAACAAGAGAGAAAGCATGTCGGGTATCGCAACAGCTGGATCAGCCTTACGATGACTTCAAGATTTCCGTTGAATTTGAATGTCATATAAGTTCAATAACTTTTAGTTAATTTGTTATTACTGATTTAAACTACTTTAAAAAAACTTAATTATAATTCTCAGAAATTACCAAAGCCGTAGAAAACTCTGCAGTGGTCTGGTTGCTTCAGAATTTTGTCTAGAACTTCCACATCGACGATTTGACCAGGAGAGTGGCAAATTCGGTCATCTCCACTTTTCACTTCATTTGAAACTGATTTACAAAACAAGACAATTATTTTTTTATTATGTTATCATTTTTATAGAAGTAATCTTTATATTCACTATTTTCCAATCTCCTGTAATTTAATGAAGATAAGAAATGCTTTTTTAACCATTTCAAGAGTTATGAGAAAATTTTCTCAGCATTTTTCGAGATTGCTTTTTCCATAAATATCTTAATCAGTATAAAAAGTGACTTATATACCCTGTCTGGTCGCAGCAGCTAAAAGATTCGCTACTTTAGCTTTGATAAGATCACGCCGAATTCTTCCACCAGGTCCTAAAAATTCAGCCCATGATTCAGCTTCACTGGCTCGTATCCTGAGCCGAACGAATCCTGGCATGCTGGCATCTTCTTCTAAACTTACTGCAGATTCCCCGTCACTACTTGTGACTGGCGTCGATAAAACGTCAATTCGTAAAAGGTACTCAAATTTCAGTTGCTATATTGTAGAATAAAAATGTTATTTAATTACTGTTATACTTTCAATTCAACTTTTGCAATCCTTAATTTTAACTCTCTCTTTCTTTAATTTAATTTGTCAGTTGTAATAATCCGAATTAATCCTGCTTTTCATATTCCACTGAAATATTCATACCACTGTATATAAACCATGAATTTTCATTACAAAAGGAAACATGATCCTGCATGATGATATACGTAAAATTTAAACCCTCGGGATGAATTACAATTTCCACATTGCTTTTATCTGCTTTTTTATCAATTTATCTTACCTTAATCCTACGACGTTCATTGAGCGAAACGAGGAACATGGATGAGAATCTGCGGTCGAGATTACCCACTCCTGCTACCAAACGTTGGACTAATCTTTCCACTGTTGATTCAATGCCCATAATATCTGGGGAAACTGTAAAAAATCAGATTTTATATGGTATTATTTTGTTGAAAAATTTAATAAGTAAATGAATAAAAACGTTAATATTTTATACTCAAATACGGAAAAAATTATTTATCGAAACTTCCCTTGACTGTCATCGACTTTTGGATAGGACAAGAGTTTTTATATAATTCATACGTTTTTTAAAATCTGAAATACTTTTCAGAAAAGAATTCTAGAACCGTCTTCGAAATTTTCCTTGACTCTCAATAACTCTCGATAACTAATTTTTTCCGTGTAGACTGAGAATTATGTATAAAAGAAATGTATGTTTCTTATGTATAAAAGAAATTAATTTACTTTCAATATCTGCAACTGATTTTCTAAAATAAGTGTTGAGTTTATCCAATTGATCTTTTGTGAATGTAAGTTTAGTATTCATCAGGCGAAGACTCCCACTCTTAGAAGAGGTTCCACTAGGTGCGCAACCCATCTTCATTTATTATCTGCAAAATAAATGAAAACAATGAGATATAAAACAAGAATGATTGTGCAGAAAAAAATTTTACGGTGTGGAATTGTGAAGGACGGTCATTAACTGATCGTTAAATTTCTAAACGTAATGTGCCAGAAAATGAATATAATAGAGTCGTCTATATGGTCCTTAATTAATTACTACTCCTAAATAAAAGTACATTACTTCCGTTCATAAAATAACTTAACACTCTTAACAGTAATTGTAACTTCTGTGTAAGAATCTAATATTATGCTTAGCGTACGATTAGTTTGTTCTCTGGAACTCATTGAAACGTGATCTTTTATTAGTATCTATACTTATGCAGCGAAAACACTGTCTTTGAATGATGATGTTAAAGGTATAATATTGTCCACATACTTGTTACATACCCCTTCAACCGTAGCCTTAATTGCAACATTGAAATGCACAAGGGTGAAGATCAAAGTGCTGAGGTTGCCAGAAAGGCAATTCCCAGTCGTTTGAACTACATATATGTTGAATTCAAATACTCTATGAAGTGACAAAAATCAACTTAATTAAGCTTTGTCTTTATACTGTATAAATGTGATCACCTTACAATATATCTCAAATAAATAAAGATACTACAATAAAGGAATGAACAGTGGATATTAACAATGTAGTACAAAAAGCAATGTTTAAATTTCATCAAATTCAAAAATACTTTGTATTTAATTGCAAAGTTAACCTTCATCAGTCCTTAGTGTCAAATTGACACTATTTTTAAGTTAATCGCACAATTATTCTATTTGAATACTTGAAGAAAGACGAATATTTTTCTACACAAAAATATTCGAATCAGCATAAAAAAGTTCTTCAATCTTGAATTAATATTTCCTCATTGATTCCATATGAAAGAAATTTAAACTATCTTTAATTTACCTCATAGTGTCAATTTGACACTCAAGGGACTGATTGAGGTGGCTAAATGAGGGACTGATGAGGGTTAATATATGCTAACTAATTCATTTATTTACAAATATGAATGAGATTGCTGAATTTGTTGTATTTGCAAAATCGAAGTTTTCTTGAGAAGCAATTTTTTCTTGTCGTGTAAAAGCGAATGGTCCTGTGTAACCGCAACCATTTTTCAGTGAAAGTTAACCATCACTCAATGGATACCCATCTCGGTTTTCATCTTCGCGCGGCTTTTCTCGTGTATCACCGAAACGAGTGAAGGTATGAAAGGAAAATCACCTCGTGGACTGAAAGCAAAGAGACAGAGACATATGCTTGGAATTTTGCAAGAGGTGTGCAATGTGCTTGGTTGGCGCAATTTTTCTTTTCTTAAAAACATTGTGATTCAAAACAATTTATTTCTAATCAGGAGATCTGATTTTTTTGGCAAATTTGAACTATTACGAATCATATATTGAAGATTAAGGAAAGCGAATGGTACTAAATTCATATATTAATAAAACTAAATTCAAATATTTAACTTGTATGGATTTTAATAAGCGTGGAATAAACAAAATAAAAATATTATTGAAGATAAAAGATAAATATAGAGATATTCGAAAGAAGATTTAAAAGAGAAAAAGAGATTGAAATTGGGATGCAAATTGTTTCAGTGAAGACGATGGAGATGGCTTAATTTTACCAAATCGGTCATGCGGTAATTTTAAATCAATAAAATACATTAGATTTAATTGACAACTTTATAAGGAGAATAACGAGATAGGTTCGTCGAGCTTTTTTCGGCCTTTAAAGTTTTCAAAAGGAATTAAAAAAAAAAAGAAATCCTATCATTGTCAACATTGTTTTGACTTATGATATTATATACATAATTACTAACTTGTACCAAATATTATAAATAACTTGCGTGTTTAACTTCTGGGTAAATAATTCATTCCTGGAGCGCTTTCGGCCAACCGGACGGAATTTAATTAAAACTTCTCACGTTCTAGATTGTCAGCAAATATTGTTGAAGAGTAACAATTCACGAACTCGGACAAAGTTCTCTCTACCGCGAATTTGTAACTGTCATTCAAAATTCTTTTCAGAGAAAAGCACTTTAGGTAAATTTATATGCATATTAATATGTTTTATTAACTCATTCGAGACGTTTCGAGAGAGTTGAGAGGGTACGTTGACAGAAACACGGCAGAAACTGAATCAGGTCTATTTCACGATGCGAAGCTGAAACAGTTTTTCCGAGCGATGAATGGAAAAATTTCTGACTTAAAATAATCACTAGGCAGTAAAGTAAATAGTAGACAATAATTTCTCAGGGACGTTTGGACGTTTCATAACAATGGATCCACGCTTGCCGAACACCATGCCGGAATCACTTCCGATTCCGATTGTTGTGAGTCGACTTCCGGTCATGTGGGTGCGCCCCTGACACGTTGGACTCGATCACTGACCCAATCGTAATCAAATGTCATAAAAGCGTAAAAACTTCCTTAAATTATAACTAGGATTTTGGACGCTAAATTTTTTAGATAAATATTCGGTAAAAATTTCAAAAAAGAAGTTAAAAAAAAACTGGATAGTATCGGACCACCTGTTCTTTGCATTTGCATGCGAGCTTCTTTTAATTGATTTTTACCATATATAAATAAAAATTGTGTGCTCCTTCTTTCCATTCCCTTTTCATTTTCCTTTTTTTTTTACGTCCCAAGCATTGCGATACGACTTTTCATCCCTTCGACATACATATACGAACAGGAGTTGAAATTGTAGGGTTGAAATGTAAAACTTACTGTATTCATTTTTCAAATGAACTTCAGTACAAGATTTAGATGTATAGTATATATATATATACATATATGGAGAAACAGTGAAATAGTGTTCGCATATTCTTATGCAAATTCGTTTAGATGTACTATGCGGTTGAATTTCAAGATGTTAAACTTTGAAATTTTTTCTCAAGAATTCTCCATACTGTATAATATAGCTTTCAACATGTAAGCCATCATAATCCTTAAAATATTAAATAAACCTACAATGAGAAATATTGTAAAATAAATATATATTAAATACTCTGCCGACAGGAACAAAGTCAAGTTAAATTAAATTCTGTTTTCATTCTAAATGGCTGAGATACTTTTACATATTCTGTCCCTGAAAGAGATTTATGTTATTTTTTTCAAACGACATATTTAATATTATACATGTGAGATCAGTAAATATATCAAACCATTTATTTGATTAGCTATATACGAACAACATCAGACAAGTTTATAATCTGTTAATCCTTTTCAGTCATGTTATTGCCTCTCTGCAATAATTATGCTCGTTTTTATCTTAAGATAAAGTAGTTTCTTCCAATTCAAGCATACAAAAAATGCATGAAACCACTCATTCGTTTCTTATTTACCTGACTTACTTTATTTACCTAAAGCCATGTAAGATAAACCTGAAATTCTAATAAAGATTTCAAGGGAATGATAAACAATAAAAATATTGGACATTATTTAGACTTTGATATGAAAATGAGATCATTTTTCTTCGATTCCTGAATCGCAGATCTACGAAGATAATATTATTAATAGCTCGGTTGAAATGACTTGAACGTCAGAGTACGAACGACTTTGAAGAGGCCCGTATCTTCAATTACAGAAATCTTTATTAAACTTTTCTGTTGATTTTACACTTTATTAGTGTTTCGTATATTCATTCAATCGCTGTTCCATCTCGAAAACTTCTGAATGTTTTCAATGGATGAAAGTAATTTTTATATTTATTCTAAACCTAAATTCGCTTTTTATGATTACATTTGTGAGTTTTTGATTCGATTAACGCAAACGGAAAGGAAGAACGAAAGAGATCCCAACAGAGATGTGGCACTACCTTAAGATGTGGAAAAAATATTTCACATCAGAAGACGACTGCTGGTAAGTTTAAAAAATTATATTTACATATCTTTCACATGCAATTAAAATGGTCATTTCATAGCAATTTATTTTTTCTAATTTAATTGTATATTACATAAATGTAATACTTTTCATTGACATGAACATTGTCTGCTTTTTTATAATTAGGTAAAATAGATAATCAAGAGCCATTTATCATTTCGAATATACTGGAACTAGAATTATGTGTATCTTATCATATCATTACTGACAGCGAAAACTCTCCCTAATTAATTCAATCATATCACATGTTTACTGAATAACGTCCACACGCATAATAGTTATATTTATCAACCAATATCTATAGACCGGAAATCTCGATTGTACCCGAATCTTCTTTATGTTCATTTTCAATCTAACTGAAGAGAAATTATGACAAATCATGACTTTGCATTGTGATTTGCGTCACTAGACAAGATCAATATTTGCTTATCAGCATTAAATCTCAAATGATCGCAATCTTTAAGGGGACATTGCACTGTCTCGTAACAGGCTCTTATCTTTTTATACATTTGATAGGACAATTTTGAGAGAGAAAAGAGGAGGTTAGAGAGAGGGAGGAGAGATAAATGGTGAGGGGGTGATGATGAGAGGGGATGAAGGGGTAAAATGTTTGGGAGGGACTAAGAAGGAATGAAAGGAAGAATGGAAGAAAGTAAGGCAATGATGAGGAAGATGGTGACATTTCGTGAGGGCATAGAGGCGAAAGGGGTGGATGAGGTACTGATTGGCTAAGGGGTACAAGGGGAAAGACATTCATACGGAGATAAAAATATCTTTGATAAGAATAATAAGAATGAACCGTGTAAAGTTACCAACAGGCAGTAAATAGTGACCGACAATTACCACTAGTGCGGGGATTTACCTTATCAACCATCAGTAATGCAGATTTCTGTAATTTAGTTAAATATTTATAATTGCAGTTCAAATATAGCTAATCAGATTAAAAGTATTTGTAGAAGATTTACAATTATTTTAAATTAATTTGGTTAATTCTTTTAATATTACCAAATAAAACTTTATCATGCAGTAGACCCTACTGTACTGCAACCCGCTCGACTTTATAGCAAAGTTGGAAATCTAACCGTTGGCGCGTTCTTTCGGTAAATATAGTTTTGTAAACTAATCTAGGCAAAAAAGGCTGTTAAAAAAATATGATTAGCATATAAAATTGATATTTAAAAAATAAAAGATTTTAATTAACATAAAATTCTTATTTTTGAACCGTATCCTGTCATCATCTTGTAAAATAGAGGAAACATTTCCTAACCATATACACATTGTGACATTTAACTTAAAAAAAAAAGTTAATGTGGGAGAGAAAAACGTACTCTCGAAAATTGAATCAGTCAAATTCCACTCAGTGACTCTTTTCTCACGATTTCGATCAGAGAAAAGTCACTGAAATTTTTAGACTGAATATTTCAGTGACTTTTCACTGACTCAAGTTTAGAAGGTATGACATCATGGTATGTGATGAATAGAACCAAGCTTGTATGTGCGAACTAAGCATCATAATAATAGTAAACAATGATATTATGTTCACAATAATTATTTATAAGTCTGAAACAAACATTCTAATTTAATATTCATATAAAACATGAATCTAGAAGCATTAGGAAATCAGATCATCCATGTAATTCTAGTACAGAATCTATACAATTGAAAATCTTGCGGAATCATCGAAAAAAATGGCACACAAATAGATGTCATACAACTTGTAAATATTAAAAGCAGATGTTTATTTCTTACCGCTTTGCTTAAAAACTGGAAATAAGTAGGCATTAGTGAAGTAAATGATCTTCTTAGCGGGCTCATTGAGTGATAAAACATAATAATTCGTAGGCAAACCAGTTGTTAGAAGCGCAAGTGATATGACAGCCCTTTCGTCACTGCGCGTGTATATCTTGGCATCAGTTTAGCGCTGCGGTTACATCTCTTGCTCGCTTGACCACCTACACCCCCGTCTCCTCCTGTAATCACATACTCTATCATATATCATATCATATATACATATATATGTATATATATATGCCTATTCAGTAATAACCGTGTGTGCACACACGTGTCGTTAGGACGGCGCAACTGTGAATGAAATAGTTAGATCTGTCAGTGCCAACTATCCCTCCGCTCATAGCGGAGTGTTTAGATTTTATCAATGTCGTTTTAGTGTCGTAGTTAAATTTCTTATTCGTCCATAAAATATCAATTCACCATAAATCACAACCCTTGATCTACTGAAGAAGAAAGAAGAAAATAGACCTAAATCTTCTCTAATCAAAATCAGGACACGAGGATTTAATTAAGAGGAATCTCTATTCTAGAGTCTAGAGAATTCTTTGGCAAAGGTGATCTAAGGAAGTTGAAACAAAAGAATTTCTTCGATCTCTATAGAATCCTGTTCTAAACGCACTTCGACCTCGGCTTCCAAACGATGGAAATTCGTCATTTCCGCTGTCTTCGGTGTAAATTCAAATGACACTGTGTCATATGCATTAGGGGGCATCCGCGAGTGTGAAAGTTACCAATTTCTACTATAATTTCTAATATAATTCTTTAAATAAGAGTTCACTATAAAAAGTACTTTACTATTAAAAAAGTACCTTTATATTAAAAGATATTATATTATAAAGAAGTAGATTAAATAATCTATATCTACTTTTTCTATGAACTGAATGGAGAATATTGGTGGCATTGACTCTAGTAATTGTTTGGAATTTAGAGTCTTCATTTAATAAACCAAATGTGTTATTTAAGAAAAGTTAAATACACCCTCAGGAGATAAAATATAATTTAAATGACAGTGCCGTGGACAAGACGTTTTTTATATTTCAGGAAAAAGTCTCGTCGGACTCGTAGCTTAACAATTGAGACATTCGTATGAATGGGTTTAGGAAAAAGTTAGAGTGCCGATTTGAATTTTTCGAAGGTATTAAACCATCGACTGGTGTACGTATCAAGTGTGGCACTAGCGGTGTGTTGAGTGTGTGCAAGAGCCATGTTCTTTCATGCGAATAGTTTCAATTGAGTTTCGTGAAGAAAATGATTTAAGTGCGACGTCACTTGGCCACTCGTGATGAGTTCACAAAACTTCAGGAAATCCAGCTATAGCTGACAATGTGAGTTGAGATTTGATAACTTCATCTCACATTTTCATCTGACTTGACTATTTTTGCATGTACTTTTAGTTTTTTTAATTGAAATCTTCTCTCTATACATTTGAATCAGTGATCAATGGGTGGTTAATTCAAATTAGTAATATTCTTTAGAGAGTACTCTGCTTATTTTTATACCATCATTCTTTTATTGATGATTGATTGCCATTAAATAGAAATTCAACACTAAAACATGTATCCTGAATATGAGAAAGTTTCAGAACGAAAATATTTTTTCTGATGGTTTATAGACTACTGAAGTGCATTATTTTGTACTGTTTTTTTTACCAATTCTTATCTATTTTTAAATCGATATAATATACATGTGAACGTGTTGAAATGTTGTGCAAACATAGACGGGCGACACTCTATGTACACACGAGGTGTATGTATTATAGCTGATTATAAAAGATGAGATTGGGATTGAAGAAGCAGACGCCCTTGCTAGAAACCATTTCGAAAAATTGTGTTAGGCATTCTAGTCAAAGCCAAGGCCTAAAGTGCTTAAAAGTTCAGCTGAGATGTTGATTCGACATCTATTACGATTGTCGTCTATCAAGAAAGGCTTGAAAACCACAGATTATTGGCATTTAATATAATAATTATTTAAAAAACAATTGACTGATTAATTAGTTTAAAATCTGTTAGAGACTCTGTTGCACTTGGATAAAAATGGGAAGAAACATCTAAAATTCAGAGTAGAATCGTAAAAATTGAAGCATTCCTTATCTCAATTACTCAGAACATCAAGAGATCAGATACAGAGAAATCTGAAAAGATCCATATGGGTTTATTAAACATAAACGATCGACAGTGACTCTGTAACCAAGGAGCGGGGCACTTGATGAGTTAAATGCCTATAAACTGAACGTAGTGTACTCTTTATGATAGGCTTAGCTTGATCTAATTGACATTGTAACCATGTTCACGGCCGCTTCCGAGTTCCAATGCACTTTATATCATTTTAATTGCAATTAAAAATTAGGAAGCGATCCGCTCATCATACTCTTGATTTAATAGCGTAAGACCTATGTCGTGTCTGGGGTCAACAACCAACATATGATCACTCCACTCATATATTTAGAAACAGGATCACTCGAAGAATAAAACAATTATTGAAACTAATGGATTAGGATTTTCATAAGTGAAATTTCAAAAACAGAATCTTTTTACATTGCAGACATGAATTGAATTAAAAATCGATGAAATGTAAATAAGCTAGAAAAGAATCAACATATATTCTCGTAAAAGTTAAAAATATTTTGGAATGTCACATGTTTAGGTTTGATGATTCTTATCTGTAAAACGTGAGTCCTGTTAAAAGAGACATCCGCAACTAATGATTTCGTAACTATTGTTCTCGCCTAATACGATTGAAATCAGTCCAGACGGATTACCACAGATTTGAATACCCACTATTCCGGTTGTATAATTCTCTTCCAGCTTTTCAATGTCAAAGTTAAATACCCTAAGGTCAAGTTCAGCGCTTAAACTCTTCTGCAGAAATAAAAGATGTTTTAGATCCAATTAATTCTTTCGTATTTCACACATTATTTTATCAATCTTTTATTTCCTTAGCTATAATTTAAAATCTTTCCAATAGGCAATCTTATCTTTGTAATTTGAAAGCTTCTATATCTTCAAGAAAATATTGACTCATATATTCAACAATGATAATTTTATTTCAAACTTTAATTCAGTAGTATTGCACTCTATTTGACTAATACTTTGAGAGTTTATTAAGTTTTAAACATTTATTTTATACAATAATTAATCAGATTAATAAGGGGACTAGTTTGAAGGTAATGATAGGATTAGAGACAATGCCTACGCGAGTTAACGCGCTCTTGTGCCTCATTCAGAAACCGATTGCACAATTTCAACGACGTACGAGTCGAAAATTTACACCGCGAGTCTTTAAGTTGATTTTTATGATTTCTGCGATAGCATCTATTTTACATTATAGTTCTGACTAACGATGCTTAGGGTTCGTATCTGCAATGCCTATTACTGAAAAAATTCTCTAGCTATACTAAAAAGGTATTTTTGTAAAGTAATCAATTCTTCCAAGTATAGATTTTACTGATTGAAATCCTTAAGAGCAAGTCACTGATTCTCAGTGACAGAAAAGAGATGTTTTTAATCATTTTTTTAGAAATGTGATAGAAATACGATAGAAAATGATAGAAATCTTGAAATACGAAAGCTTTTCAGCTAAATAAATTTTTATATGAATTTTTCTATAATAATATTGACATAAACATGAATTGACATTCATTTAATTAAAAAAAATTAAAAGCTCTACTACAAATCGTCCGGAGTAAAACTCACACTCCAGTTTGATTCACATATGAAAAATAACATACATGTGTCATTGTATGTTGTATATGTAAATCAGTGTGCAGTTGTGCACTATCACCTGGTATCGTGCAATGTGGCCAAGGCCATGAAACAAATTATTGCCTCGCATCACAGCTGACTGCATATTTCGACCACGAAGGGATCCATTGGGGTCACCGTAGAGAGCTTGTCTTTTTACAACATTACAACTCGAGCTTATCGCCATTAAAGTACCTCGCTCTACTCGTAGATGCACTTGCGTGTCTACATGAAGTGTGACGTGGTAGTGTCCACAAGCGTCGGTATTATACATTGGGTACGGGTAGGGTAGGGCAATTTGTATTCTAGTAACTTCTGGACTAGGTCACATCTATGGAGGCCCACTTTTCTGATTACCCGGTTAAACGTTTGCATTTTGCTCGTGAACGTCGTTACACCGACATCCAAATTGACTGAGCTAAAGGGCTCGATGATAAGTAGCTACACATAAGCACTCACAAATGTCCCTGTGTGAACCGAGAGCAAGACCCCGACCCAGAAGATACTCTCATTCACCTTTATATTTATATTTCACTATCAATTTTATCACCAAAGGTTCCAGGTTTCTTACACCTAAAAAAGAGGGAACGTTTAAGTATTTACTTCTGTTAAGATTCTTTGTTTCTGGTAGGATTTCGGATAAACTTAAAATGATTTTTGCAGAGAAGATATCATAGTTCTTCTATAGAGTGTTTTCTCGTCTTAAATTAAACTAAATTTGTTGATCAAGAAAAATGGAATAATTTTATATAATGAAAGTGTTTTCTTCCAATTTGTCTGACTACGTAATATTTTCTCTACTGTGGGTAATTTACCTTCATTATTAGACTCGATCATCTCTCTATGCAGTAATAAACATTACATTATTATACGAGATTATAAAAAAGTATTAAGAGATTAAATTACTTAAATTAACCGTTCATAACTAACATAGGGCATATGTCTGACCATGTCCGATTTTTTCTACTGAGTGAAATTCTCCCTAAAAAGTAAAAGTAAAACTTTGAGACTGTAGTACATAGAATGCACTTTAGAAGCAGTTTCAATAATTCCAAATCAGTCGTTTATTTTTAAATGGAACATTAATATTAAATATGTTCATTTGCACGTAACCGGTAGGTTCTTGAACCACCATTTTTCAAGGGTAGATCATAAGGGGGTTTTGTATATTGAAACATGACTATCAGAGCAAAACCGAGCAAATCGATAAACGCGCGCTTGCCCCATGACGAAGCCCCTACAAGCAACCCGATCTACAAGAAGACGGTATCATGAACTATTTGAATCAGTCGCGATGTAACCTTTGAACTAAAACGGCCACCTGTGCGGCCGCCGGATCCATCATCAATGTTGGACACAGGTTAATATCTCTTCTCAAATTCGCGGCCGGCAAAAATATCCAGAACGTTCTTCTTATTTGCCCTAAAATGGCTAAAAACGCCCTTCTAGAAGAAGCCCAAGGCAAACACGGTATTCTGAAATTGGATTTGACGACATCTTTGATTATAAATCACGAGGAAGACAGGTAACGTTCAAACACGTGGTCCCATATTTTATATTTCTCATTCAAAATTGATTGAATATACTTAAATTGCATCGCGATGTAAAGTGGCTTTATATTATTGATTTTTATTGATCAAACAGATTCAGAGACAACATATGTCAAAGTTATATTAAAAAGACTATACTTTACGGATTATCTGTTAATATTATATTTAAATTGCACCCAATTTCTAGAAAGTTTCCATTACGTTTCTAAGATCTTGGCAACTTTTTTGAAATTATCTGACCCTTTAATAAAAAAATAACGGTATGAATCATGTAAAACGAGCAGGAAACTTTCGAGGCACTTTTTCTACTCCTAAGGATTGTTCTTTGCATAAAAAGTAGATCTTTAGAGACCTTGAATTCAGTCCTCTTCGATCGGCACAGGAATAGATAATTGGACCTTAATGAAACACGTGCTTGTAGTTCAAATTTATTGTGAATGAGAACATGAAAGCAATGAGAAAACACGTGATATCGATCGTTTTTAAATAACGTTATTTGAGAAAGACACGTAAAGATTTTATGACGTCAGAACTACGTAACTACATATTTGATATTAAATCCCATTCTACTCGACATTTTTCTAATCTATATTTTCACAATATCATTATCATCATCAATAATTTGACAAAGTCTATGAATTAATTAGAAGGAGTCAAGGGTACTTACACTAAAGTCTCGTGAAACAACAGTTTCGCTACTGATATCGTTCCCTCTCAAAGTTTCAGTAGTAAGAGTCAACGTAGAGTGCAGCTGAAAATATATTATGGCATTTTAGAATAAATTGCAATTCGGGATTCTTTACTCTCTAGATAACTAATATTAAATAATTACTTACATTATTTACTGTATAATTAATAAGAATTAATCAATAGTAATATTAATATTACCTCGATAGAGATGAAACTCATAGCAATTAATACTCAAATACCTAAGTTGTTCAATTTTTCATTAGGATACTTCCATATTTTTTTGTTTTAATCAAACCCTGTATAGAAAGAAATTAAAGCATTAGAAAAAGATCTTTCTTTCTTTTTGAAGGTTTATTTACAATTTATTTCCTAAATAAATAGTTTCAAGTCCTTTACTAATTTCCTTTACTAATTAAATTTACTATTTCTAAAAATTTTACTAATCATTACACATTAAATCCCAAGGTGTCAAATTTTGATCCAACTACATTCACATATTCCTATGTACATAGCTGACAATTTTTTTTCCATTGTGGAACGCTTTGATCCACTTTTGGATCGAAAATTGACACCCCGGGATTTAGTGTATAGTAAAAAAATCTACTAATTAAGAGTAAAATTGTCAATAATTAATATTAGTAAGGAAAAAAGTCAACGAATTTGAATTTTTATGAATTAAATCACTTAACTATATTGTTTTCACTAATTCAATTATTATTTTAATTATAGAAACGGTCTTAGAGTCTCTAAAGCTTATTTCCTTCACAAAACAACTTCGTATCTTTCCTCTGCTCGCAAATTTTGTCGGGTAAAGATCTGTTACTGAATGATTTATTGTCAAACAAACGAGTCAACAGCAGACAAACTCTATATAATTCATCAAGTGTACCAAGTCTGCCTTTCTGCATTACGTAATTTCGTTACCCGTGTTCTTGAATAATACTGACAAATCATGAGTCTGATGAATCTTATCATTCGAAAAGACTTACCTGTATATTGAGTCGAACAATAGAGAGAGCCCAGTAGTAAGATGGTGAATCGACATGCTGTACAGATATCGGAAAAACAGCTTCACAATTCTCAAATCTGTCTCGCCGTCAAATTTGAAAAGTACGTTCCCAAAATCTTCAATATCGTAGTTTACACAATTTGTTCACACCTGAAAGAAAGCAGTTTTAATATTGATTAATAAAGTGACCTTTTAGTTAAAAATACAAGTTATTACACATTATAAGTGCATCGTTAATTCAAATATGGGAAATTATTTTTTATATAGTGTCTTCATAAGACTCATATAACTGTATAAACGCTATATTTGATGATTGTTCACGTGATTCGAAGTCACCTCACAAGCTTCAAATTAAAATAAAAAGATAAGATTGCCTGGATTGATAAGAATATTTACAAGCGTGTTTCACAAATGTTTTTTATCATGTGATAACGTTGTTCTTTTCCTGCATCGTTTTTCATAAGAATTAGTCGAAAAATGTCTAACTTTTCAGAATCAGAATTGAGGATAACGTCATGCATATTCTTAATAACAATTTTCTACAATATACAATAATATTTGTAGAATGGGCAAGTGTCATACTTTAACATAAGTATTACATTTGTATAACAGGAATATATCATTTTCGTTACATTTATGTAATATGTGCATAACAGTTATGCAGCAGATATCCCTTCTAAAAAACTGATAGGGCCCGATTGGGAACGATTGACCAATTGAGTTCCGATTAAGAAACACAAATGAAACTAATTTATTAATCGGATTCAATCGGATGTGATCCTTTTGGGTCTGATCGTTCCCAATCAGGACCTATCAGTTTTTTTAGAAGGGATTTAAGATCTACATAACAGTTATGTTTCAGATATGTAACACGTACATTTCAGTTATACATATAACAATTAGATAACATCCCTGGCGAAAGTTTCAGATTGAAATTCATTCCGAAACAATCCGAAATTTTTCGAATCATTCCGAAATCTATATCCCAATCAAACAGTTGCATTCCGATTTAATCCGAACTTGTAATCCGAATGAATCCGAAACCTTAAATCTGAATGAATCCGGTCAATTTGAATAATGAATCAGAATTTATCCGAATTTTTTGGAATCATTCGGATTGATTCGGAAAGACCGGATTCATTCTGATTAATTCGGAAGGACCGGATTCATTCGGATTACAAGTTCGGATTGATTTTTAATGGGCATCGGATTGATTCGATGAAAACCTCCTTCGGATTAGATCGGAATGAAACTGTTTGGTTCGGATACAAATTCCGGAATAATTCGAATTGGCTCGGAAAGAATTCCCAATCCGAGACTTTCGCCAGGGATGTTTTAAAAATGTAATGATTTAATCCTAATAAAATTTTTTTTTTAGTGGGCGATGTAAAGAGCCCTTGTTGCATAGCAAGCAACATACGCACAGGATGACACCAACGGGCGGCCGATCGCGAACTGGTTCGGTATCGAATCCGGGAGCGACCGCAGCTGCCCTTAATGCAAATGAGGACTGTTCCGAGGTAACGCTGTTCGAGGACCCCGCCGACGCTGGTGGGCGCCTACCGGACCTCGTCGCCGAGAGCAGACTCTACGGTGTCGATGAGGAACCCGAATCTTACTTAGCCATCACCATTCAAGTTTTCATCCCTTTTCTTATCGCTGGACTCGGTATGGTGGGAGCTGGTCTCGTCCTCGACTTAGTACAAGTAAGCTCTTTTTTTTATTGAGTACCTATAATGAAAACGAATCAACAGTAAATATTGATGTATCTACTTTTTTCAGCATTGGGTGGTTTTTGAGAGAGTGAACGAATTGATGATACTGGTGCCAGCACTGCTGGGATTAAAGGGTAATTTGGAAATGACTCTCGCTTCAAGGCTCTCTACGCAAGCAAACCTTGGTCACATGGACACTCCTAAGCAGCAGTGGTACATGATCGTTGGGAATCTCGTTTTAATCCAAGTAATGAGCCAAATTAAGTAATTATTTCAGAATACTGTCAAATGGGGAAATTTCGGACATGCAGGGTAAATTCGGACAGCCCGAAATTGATAGTTTAAATTACTCAAAATGGGTCTAACTAGAATATGGAATCAGCTAAAGTCTTAACTGGTTCCAGATCCTAGTTATAACCACCTTAAGTAACTTAAACTATCAATTTAGTGGTGTATGAATTTACCCCACATGTCCGAAGATGCCCCGTTTGACGGTACTTAAGTGATAAACGAAGCTTGGTGTAAACCTCCGTAGATATTTTTAAACGCCACTTAAACGCAAATAGGAAAAATAGTATCTTGTAATCACGAGTTCTCGGTGTTCAAATATTTTCATGATACCAAGAATCAAAGCCAGCTATCAATCTTCTTTATCTTGTTCTAAAAATACTTTAAGAATCATAGCAAATTTGCAGGTTCAAGTTCACAGTTTTCTAATGTCTAAGACCTCTGATTAAATAATTGGATTTTATATCCTTTGGATAAATTCATTTTAGTCTTGCATATTTATTTTTGTTCTCACATTATGCAGAAAATTCTGGTTATTAAGTTAATTTCTCTTGAAGTTCGATTTCCTTGTGAAAGCACCACAATGTTCACTTAACACCTTTCTACAATCAGACGCAACATTTAAAGAAGCTTATCTTTGGCGCCAAGATTTTATTTTATAATCATCAACCTTCGAAATCACAACCACTTAATTGCTTGCATTTGTCTGTGATTCACATTTTACATTGGCTCAACGATTTCCTCGTAAAAGCAAATCTCAAGTCAAAACGTGCGTTTGGGATTATTCCCATCAGACAAGAATTCATATAAAATGAAATACTAATTTTTCTAATTAATAGTTAAGTGTTTTCTTGCATTCTCAAACATTCTGTAACCTTGTGTATCTGAGAGATAATCTTTATTTACTGTTTAAACACAAGATTGTATAAATAAAATTTCCATTCAAAAACATACATTGCAACTCGGGTTGCATAAAATACAAAAGCACACTAAACTTTTACGCTTTCAAATTGGAGAGAATAATCTTTTCCATACCAGAAACATTTTCTTCATCTCAATTGATTCCCCTAAAATTTCCGAAAACTGATCCACTGATTTTTTGAAATGTAATAAACCTTTTTACCAAATTCCTTTTACAGTGCCAAGCAATCGTCGTAGGATTTCTGGGTTCAGTAGTTGCCATCGTGATGGGAGCAATACGTAACAGTACAGTTTCATTAGATCACGCCTACCTCCTCATCGCCAGCAGTTTAGTAACAGCGTCACTAGCATCCTTCGTCCTTGGACTAATTACAGCTGGTGTCATCGTCTTGTCTCGTCATTGTCACATAAATCCGGACAATGTAGCCACACCAATAGCTGCTAGTCTAGGCGATATCACCTCACTTGCCCTGCTTTCCTGGATCTCAACGATCCTCTACGAAGCGATCGATAAACAGGATTGGTTGGGGCCTCTTATCATTGCCTGTTACATCCTCATCACTCCACTTTGGGTCTGGATAGCTAAAAAAAACAAGTACACTAATGACGTCCTTTATACAGGATGGACGCCTGTTATGGTTGCAATGCTGATTAGTAGGTAAGATCACTTTCCAACTGTTTCACATATTCAAAGCAATCTTTTGATTCTCTGAAAGTGTTCAAATTTAAAACGGATAAACTTTAAGAATTTCTAATTGTAATATTCATTCAATCTAATAATAGATTGAATGAGACCACCTTGAAATTGGTTTGATAGTTTTGAATCAGATAATATGTTCAATGAGAAGCAATTACAATATTTGTTTGGATACACTGTAAATTTCGTTACTAAATGAAACCTTCCTCTCAATGCACGTGGTAGCCAAAATTGGATAAACGACCTTGGAGACTTAAACGATCTCTATTGACGGTACCAATTACTCAGACGAGTTGGACCGTTTTCTTCAACCCATTGAAACCCAAGTTTACAAGTGATAATACTTTAGCGAGCATAAGCCTTCAGGTGCACAAGAATTGTAGTATTTCAATTCGAATATCGGACGCCTTGAATTTTTCACTAAACAACTTCAAAACTTGAAAAAATAACTAAACCGAAGCCTAAACTATGTTAATAAGTATAGATCCTAGATTTCAGGAATTATAAGTTTAAAACTCTTTCGAATTCATTGTGAAAGGTTCTCTACACTAAAATATCAATTAAACATACATTTCTTTGCAGTTGTGGCGGTTTAATTTTGGAATTTATGGTCTCCCGATTCGAAAACCTGACCGTTTTTCAACCAGTGATCAATGGAGTTGGTGGAAACTTGGTAGCAGTACAAGCCAGCAGAATATCTACAGCCCTTCACAAACAAGCAGAACTAGGAACACTTTTAATTCCACCAGGGCATACCCATCCTGTTATTTTTATTACACCCATTGCAAACTTTTTTGGAAAAGGTAACTAATATTTTTCTTCTTAATACTCTTTTTTAAGAGACTATAATAAAACTCTTATTGTTCGACTTTTAATAAATTAACAATTTTTCCTCAGATCAGCTTCTAATAAAAATGTTGTTTCTTTTATAGGATTACATGCAAGGACAACGAGAGTTCTAATGGCAATGGTTATTCCAGGCCACATCATCTTTATTTATTTGATAAATTACATGAAAGATGGCAACACTTCTCTAACTCCTCTCTTTGTTTTTGTTTACTTATGCGCAGCAGTTTTGCAAGTAGCAGCGCTTTTATATATTGCATATATTATGATCCATTGGATGTGGAAAAGAAAAATTGATCCGGACAACTCGGCGATTCCATATTTGACTTCTATGGGTGATCTCCTTGGAATCAGTCTGCTCGCAATTGCCTTCCAATTTCTCTATCTTGTCGGCGATCAAGAATTTGATACTGCCTTAGAACCTTAATCAACAGGTATATTCTTTTCGTATATTTTATCAAGGAATTTTTAAAGTGAAATTTTGCTCCCACGCTAATTCAAATTTAAATTGATTCAGGTGCTTCCGGTTTCGGTGGGAATTCGAACAGGAAGCTTGCTATTTATTCGGGAGGAATAAAGACTGGAAGGCATTCCTACTCGGTTGCAGGCACGACTATAGAGGAAAAAACAACGATCTGGTTAAATCAGAAGTTGGTCCGTGCTTCGATAAGAAAGCAGAGGTAAAAAAAAATCGGTCTCGACAAAATTTTCCAAGATTAATACTATTCTTATCGAACTTCCGAGTCGTCAATATGTAAGCCCTTTCCCTGTGATAGGAAGCTTAGTTGCCTTGGTAGAAGATAAATAGTAGACAAATTTTAGAAACTCCCCCCCGGTTTAATTATAGGAGCTTTAGGAAATGAAAATTCGAATGAACTTCAGTGCATTTTTTCACTGATTGATGATGAATTACGTATTTTTGAACAGTATTTATCCAGTTATAAATATTTGTTTTTTGACTTTTTATAGTCAGAAACAAGAATCATTAAAACTAAAGGAAAAAAAAACAGAGTAACAGAAAAACCAAAGTATAAAGTTAACACGCACAAAGAATTCAGCAAATATTTTTCTTAAAACATAAAATAAATAAAATTGAGTAAATATAATGAATTAATGTGCTATAAAAAATTCACTTAAAGTATGTACAACTCGAATAAAGTCGAATCCAAAATTTTCAGAAAAATAAAGCATATTTGAGTGGGTCCCGATATGAAAGATTGCAACGAGTCCAAAAATTGTGATAACGAGTGGAATAGTAATAATAAAATTAGATTGTTTTTGTTGTAAGAAATGTTACTGCCTGGTGTTAGTTTAGTGTTTTCTGGGCTTTGTATTTGTTATTCTCAAGTTTCAATATTATTAAATTTTAATTTATTGTTCTATGCTTTTAAAGAGCCTTCAAATTCGAAGATCATCAAAAACAAACTTCCGTAATGTGTGTTCAACATTTAAAAAAAAATACTCTTATTTATTGAATAAACTGATTTAATTACCAGAACTTGAAAAAGCTCAACGTCAATGGTCTAAAAAATAATCAGTGTCTAATGAAACTGAAAAACTGATTAAAATCTGAGCAAAAATTCTTGGACTATCTTTTTTCAATTTCATTTAATTTCGGATTTATTTTAAGCCCAATATTTTTATATAACAATTCCCACTCTGAAAATGCATTGGAATTAATTAGCCCTGGTTATATATGTAAAAAAAAAAACTAATTTTAAAATTAGTTTTAGTGTAATAATTCCTGTAAAACCTCTACCAAAAAGAATATAATAGATATATGTTTGGATTGAAACGAATAAATAAATATTCCAGTTTCCAGTAATATTAAAAAATAAAAAGAATCAATTATAAAATTAGACTCACGTGCTTGCTCGTGAATATTATCCGTTTCTTTCTCAATTATAATATTTTCAATATTGTTCCATGTCTCGTATCTGCGTAGCCAAAAATAGAATCGATGAGTGGAGTCTATAGAGAAATATTTTTAAAAAACACAAAAATGAGAATTGTTGTATAACCATGTGTACATATTTATAAATAAGGCCTAGTAAAATAATGTGTTTAATATTAGGAGACTAATATTTAGCCTCTATGAAAGAAAATCAGATTGTTGTGAATGGCTACAGTATTAAAGTGCGAGGAAAATTGGACTTTACAGGGTCTTGCATCTGAAACTCGAATATTTTCTCGCTTATCCAGTTTCCAAGACAAATTCTGAAAGTAGCTTTTCATTAAGTGCTTTTACCAGCATAAAAGCTTTTATATTCATAAATAAAAACCTGCGAGCAAATGCACTGAAAAAATCGCGTTGCTGATTAGTTTAAGAATAACCAGTTAATCATTTTTCGCTTCAGTAAATAGAACTTTTATAGAAAGGTCGCCTATTTTTTATACATAAATTTGTATTCCGAGCATTTACAAGTAAATTAAAATTCGAGTGACATTTTTTCAGTGTATCGATTAAGTATTTTAAGATCATGTTTTGCCCTAAGAATCGAAGGTTCTTCGTCTCCCTTATTTATGTATATTTTTGTATATTTGTATATTGCCTACTTCCTTGTTAGTTTCACGATTTGTTAACCACTGTTTCAATCAAAAGACCGATTTCAAAATTTTTACAATAATCCATTCACGATCAATATGTTATATGCTGTATTATAATGCACAAGGGACAATAAAATCAACGTTAAAAATGGATAGAAAAATATTTGGTACACCGAAATTTAAGACAGTGTAGAATTTCGAGAACAAAACTGATATTTTTACAGACAAAAACCAATTACATTACGTTCCTTTCTGTAAATTTGTACAAATATGTATAAAAATGTATATCTGATAAATAAATATTCTCTACGAAAATCATTTTCTTCTTATTAAATATCAGGCCTACCAAAACTTTGGGTTAATGAGAAGATAATATTGAACTTATCTGACGGTTTTAATGCTTGTAAAGTATATAAATAGGTAACGAAGTACAAAAATATTAATCGAAATATTAGGACAAATGACAATGTCATATTTCATCTTGGACCTTCTTACGAAAAGGTATTCTAGAACAGCTGTTGAATCCCGAATGTTTTTTTTTTGGTGTAACGCAAACAGTCCACTCGGACAAAACGATCAGCACGTTGCGCTAAATGTACATTTACTACTTACACAAGTGTATTTTTTTCGAAAAAAAAAAAAAAACGATTATACGAAGGTAATTCGCTTATATTACATATTTATACATGAAAGCTATAATACATTCGGCAGTTGAATAGCCTTAATACTATTTATCCAGGAATAAAATAACCAGTCACGAAACATTTCTGATATAATGAGTCAAAGCACTTCACTGTTTAGGTGCAATCATACCTTTTAAGCATCTAGAAATAAATTACATCAACTTCGCTTCCTCCTTTACCTTCCATAATACCAACTGCATACAAGCAACCGCGTCCTCATTGCTATCATGACCGCCTACTGCAAAAATATAAATCCAAACAATTATTATTTAAATTAAATGGTTTTCAATTTCCTTGTTGCATTTTTTAGCTTTTTTTAATTACCATCATTTTGTATTATTTTCTGGAGATATTCCGAACATAAATTCTTAAGGGCTCTTTTCTGTGGATAACCGTTTCGATGAGGGAACATAACACTGGTATCCACGACAGTGTCGTGTATAAGTTTTAGTGCTTTAAAGTCACTTTCTAAACTATGCCCCACCAAAATTGTCTTAGAGGAAACCATCGTGAGTAAAGTTGCTTGAACGTCGCGAAGACTAGTTGAAACATCACACATGTTTTCCTCCGTTATGCCCGAAAATCTGTAAACAGAAATAATTTAAGTAACGTAACTTAAACAGTTCAAGTAATTGCAAAACTAAAGCAATACCTCGTATTATAATCGATAATTGGATTATCAGGTTTTACGAATGTTTCATAGACAACATTACAGTCTTCGTTAATTACTGTCACTCTGGCTAATTCCAAGCCTTGAGTCGTGTAACACATTTCACAATCGATAGCGTAAACACCTTGTTCTTCATCAGGAATATCTGTAACCACATTGATTCATTTATTAAAATTTTCATTTACTTATGAAAAAATTGAGTATTATATTTCAAAAAGTATAAAAATATTTACCTTTAGGTAAAGTAGTTACGTAACCGCGAAGATTTTCGTAATCTACGTGGTCCCACACATGCGTTTTAGCATCGCAACAACCACTAGCAGAACCATCTTGTTGACAACAACTATAACGACCTTCACCCCTAATTGTGAATTTACGACCCCAATGATAAATGCAATTCTCCTGTCGAACTGGCATTCCATGTTTGTTGACCATATAGGACTGATTACAACGACTGCAGAATCTTTCGTTAGGCACTTTTGATAAGATCGATTGATTCCGCGTATTTGTTACGTAAACTTTCGCCCGACCCTATAGTCAAATTTAATCAAATAATGTAAAAATAAAATCTCACCTGATAAAAAATGTATAACACTCTCAAAACAAATAGTACAATTACCTTTGGTCCATCTGGATGAGGCCTAGGAAATCCGTTGTCACTTAACTGTTGATTTGTTAAAATCCACTTTGAAAGCATAAGATAAAGAGAAACGCCATGTAAATCCTGAATGGCTCTCTTAGTTTTAATAACGCTCCAGGAACCTTTCGACTTTCCTGCAAGGACAGCTTCATGCGAAACCATTCCACTTGCAGTCGTTGTCGAAGATGGTGCTTCCGATCCTTGATCAACTTCCTTTCTCAATCTATGCGCAGCAAGCGAGCAGGAACTTTTATACACATTTAGAGTTCTACAACGTTCGTGACACGCGAATTCTTCCCGAATAGCTCGTTGAGAAGCATCTTCGCCATTAGTGTAAATTTGCACGCAAATATCATGCATAGTATTCACATAAAATTGGCGAATATTTACTGGGAACTTTTGCGATGTCACTTCAATAGGTTCTGGACGAATCAACGAAGTTACCTACAAGGATCATAAATTACATTAAATTTTCATTTCGACATTATACCTCGAAGCGTGTATTTAAAAAAAATCGATTTAAAAAATAAAAATTTTACCGCTTGTGGAACGTGGGCGACTCGCAATCCACCTTTGGTTGTTTGTGCAACCGTTTTTATTTCCACCGGCTTCGATGCAGTCTCCATTACTTTTTTCTTTGCTAGAGCGAGAGACATCGCATAAGGAACGTGAGCTATCCTAATTTTACCATTTCCATTCAAATGCGAATCTTTTTTCGCAGACGAACTCGGCTCATACAATTTCTTTGGAGGTACCATTTCCCAATTATTACTCGCCGAAGGTTTTACCTCTTCAGGAACGTATTCAGCAACCTTTTCTGTAGATTTTTCTGCAACTGCTGCTTTCAACGCTCTCAAACGCTCATACATTTTCAAGTGGGGATTTATAACTTTTCTATTCAGATCAGACACAGGTTGTCGCACCGAAGTCGAAACTGCAGAAGGATGAGCAACCCTTTTCCGTCGCGTAACATCTTCAGGATCTTCAATTTCCTCGATATGTCTTTTGTAAGATTCCTTCTTCGGCGCATCTTTCGTGTGGTCTGACACTTCATATTCCTAAATCACAAATATTTTAATTATGATTATGTTCTAATTAGCGACATTAAGAATATTACGTTAATTACTTCTGTTTTTTTTTTTCAAAGGATTAATAAGTATGTTTTACAAGACCTCTAAGTTTCAGTCGACGGGAACTCAACCAAATATGTAAATGTAAATATGTAAATCGTTACGTTAGTATATTTGTGTAAAAATCTACCTGAAAGATTTTGAGGCACTCCTCCTCCACATCATGATCTGAATCCGAGAACTCAATCGGGTTCTCCTCCTCGTCCTCAAGATTGAAGTGTATTCCATCATCTCGATCATCATTATCAGATTCACTCCTTTCTCTATTTTCTTTTGGTTTCGATGATTTTTTACTAGAACTACTGTGCTTGTGATTAGAACTGCTGGATTTGTGATTTGAGTGATGCTTCTCCTCACTTTTGTGAGACTTGTGCTTGTTTGTTTTCGAACTAGATGAACTAGATTTTGATCTGTGCTTGTCGTATTTATCCGACTTGTGCTTGTCCTTTTTACTATCTCTTGAACTTTCCTTTTCCTTTTCTTTATCAGTTCGAGAATCCTTCTTACTCTTACTTTTCACATCTTTAGTGTGTTTACTTTTGCTATCTTTCGAGTCTCTCTTACTGTCTTTACTCCTATCCTTTTCTTTCTCCTTATCCTTATCTCTTTCCCTTTCTTTATCCCTATCCTTTTCCTTACCCTTGTCTTTATCCCTACTAGAAGACGAATGCTCCTTACTTTTCGAGCTACTATGTTTATCTTTACTACGACTTTCACTGCTACTTTTACTCTTGCTATCCTTACTCTTACTCCTATCGCCATCTTTGCTTTTTTCCTTATGGCTTGAGTCTCTCTCTGACTTGTCAGACCTACTCTTCTCTTTCTTAGATTCGCCAGAGCGACTCTTTGAACTATCACTTGAAGAATGCTCCTTTTTCTGAGAGTTGCTAGAATTACTTTTATGACTCAAAGGCTCTTTCTCCTCCTCTTTCTCAATTTGGACAACATCTGTATTCTCTTTTTCTTCCTGGTATTTTATTTTCGATACTTGCTCCTTCAATTCTCTCACTTCGTTCGTTAAAGTAGCTACACTATCATTTACTGATTCTTCGTCAGAAAACTTAGATTCTATATCTACATACTCCTGAGATTCCTCATTACTAGATAGGACAGGTTTCACTTTCGCAACTGTCATCGTATTGTCGACTGTTTCAAACTTTTTTGCGAATTCATCCAAAACGGTTTCATCCTCCATTGTCTCTTCTAACTGCTGGACCGTTTTCAGAGGATGTTTTACTCTCCGAGGTACATATTCTTCTCTTCTTTTCTTTACTTTCGGAAGGTACTCTTCTTTTGATTTTTTTGGGAAGTACTCATTAGAATTGCTATCGTCATAAGAATTCGCAGGAGAAGACCTTGCGGTCGGAACGTAACTCTGCGATGAATTCGTGTCGGAAGAACCAATTGCAGTTGGACTATAAGCCTCTGTATTTGTCGAATAATTGTTTCCGGATCCGTGGATAAGAGATAGCCAGCTTTTGTTTCTTTCTGGTGAAGTTTTTCTCTTTGCAGCCAATTTGTTTTCTCTCATCGGCATGTAAGTAGGGATGGGTATATGGCGTTTTTTCAGTTCGGCAATTGGCGTTGGATTGTAGACACATTTTGTTATACAGGATGGAACGCCGATGTGTTTCCCGATAGTACTGAGAAGAGGAGGATCAGGAGTTGTGGAAGAAGAAGCGAGAGATCCGGATGCGAGTGTTGGCTTTAATTCCTCCACGACCTTCGTTACTATGTTTTCGGGAAACTTGGTAACTTCCTGTCCAGCAAGAGCCTTCTTCACAGCTTCCGTAACTAGTTTTTCCAAGTCGTTAGGGTTTGGAGCAACAACGGCGGCGGTGGTCGCTTCCACTTCATTAGTTTTCGCCAGGATCTGAGTCGCCTCCACTGCTGACGATGCCTGGACATTCGCTGAGTCATCTGCAGAGCAGGAGAAATTATTTTGCTTTGATAAAATACAACGGATTTTTTTTTTTTAATTAAACAATGTGGAAATATAAAAAACGAAAGGGGAAATACGAAGAAAATACAAATACAAATTCGTTACCAATTTTCTGAAAATTTCTCAAAACTTTCTAATAACTTATTAGAAAAATGTTTATGTTAGTCTATAAAGTTATATTCTGAAATAATTAAAAACTCAATTTACTAATCTCATAATTAAATATATTTTACAAATATATCAATAAATAAATATCCTCATTAACTAAGAGACCAAAATATTCTTAAGATCCTAAAATACAATCGGAATTTAAAATAGCACTGACAAAAAAGGTAAGAGATGTCAAAATCCTCGATGAATGCAAGTAGAAAATTTAGAGTACGAACTACTGTGTATGATAAAAACACGTGAATCTTGAAGGAATTACCTTTTCGTGCATGTTTGAAGTGACAGTAGGGTCTATCACAAGAGCCGCTCTCGTAAAAGGGGCAATTGATTGTTTTAAAATACCCAGTCGATGGTAGCATTACTATAAGTTCATTTCTTTGTGCATTTCATACTGCATTGCATGAACTTTTGTAAGACCAGAGAATCAGGAACCCTAAAACCAAAATTTCCTGTTAACAATCTCAGAGTATTACATATGATTATTCCCTATGCTATTTCCAAACGAAATTTGATTAATAAAATGTCTTTTTAAATGAATAAAGGTTTTAGAACCTATACTTAAATGGGCCTAGCAAGTATTTTGAGGTTACTAACACACTGTGATTGTCGCCATATTGTAATTTCTCTCTTTAAAAAAAAATCGCGAATTGTGAATCTGCCTTTATAACGATCGATCTGCCCTCTGGTAGTTATTTATACAACTTGGACTTTTGGCGCAAAATTTCAAATTAAATGTTTTAGTTATATTAAAAAACAATTTAATTTTATAAAACACCTGGAAGTTATAATATTTGGATAGAAACCTATCTTTGGAAAGGAAACTGATCTGTACAAAAATACGGTAACGAAATCTTGAATTTTTATTATTATTGTTTAATATAATTTATATAGTAAAAAATTACAAAAGACAAAACGAATAGTTCGACAATAAAATATTATTTTACCACGTATACAATTTTTCATAACATCTAAATTGAAAATGAGACTGTTCGGGGAACTGTAATTAAAACTATCAATTGTTTTTTACTCTCAACCCTAGGGTTGAAACTGTTACTTTCGCTCCGCTGTGAAGGCAATAAGAATGACTTAAACGAAATTATGACACATATTCTTTAAAAAATTGTAAATAAATACTAAAGTGAACATATTTGAAACGTTCAAATGCAGGACACCTCCATTGGCGGTCCTTTACCCATGTAAATTTCCTGAAAATGCAATAATTAACTAAAAAAAAAAGGTAATTCCTCAGCCGCAATAAAGAAGTGCCCTCAAAAAAAAAAAAAAAAAAAAAAAAACCTTTTGTAGGACATTCAGGACATATTGCTCAAATGCGGAATGTTTTACAGGACACTTAATGATAAAATATAAAAATATTGTACCATATACACACAAACTATCCACTGTATTAATATTAAATAGAAGTAGATCTTACAAAATATTCAGTCTTTTTTTCAAGGAATAAATTCTATATCCTGTTCTGTGTTGTCCTGCTTAATTGCAGACGAGACATGCAATTGTTTAAGACTTTGCAAGAGATTAAACCTGCTAGAATCACGTTGTTGCAATTGGGTATGGTGTTTTTCAGAAATTTGCGATTGTTCTAAGTTGAATGCGCTTAAACGCTTTTCTTGCTCTCTTAATTCAGCCTCCACTTGTTTACTGCGCTCTTTTCTTTCTTTTCGCTGTAAGCACTTTTCACAAGAATTAATACTGTTTTTATGCTGCTGGTAAATAGTATTTTCTAATTCCGCCGCCAATTTTTTCGGACAAGTACAATCCTTCAGGACGCTAGCATAAAGAATTAAGACATTCTCTAATAGTTCTCTGCATTTAAGTCTTGCAGGATCATCAGATGTGATTACTGAAGATGGATCCTTCTTAATATCATCTACATTGTTTTCTGTTCCCTTCTTATTAGTAGTAGCAGGTGAAAAATTGTTCTTGGTTATATCTGTAAAATTAGAATTTACAAATCAGTGTGATAAAATGACTTAATTAATTTTTAATTTAATGTTTAGTTAAATTAGTCATTACGTTCTGGTATAAGCTTCTTCCAATCCCTTAAGATTTCCTTTGCTAAACATACGACTTCAAAGTCTAAACTTGACTTTCGGAAAGTGTTCACCGACAATCCGATTCTTGTTTTTGACAAAATCTCCACAGTCATTGGCATATTCTGTAAAGTTCTGAGAAGGTCCAATGCTTGATCTCGGCACTGAAATTTTACAATTGGTTTTGATTAGTCAGATACTAGAAAACTTGTACTCCTTTTCGAGTTCGGTTGCTGGTTCATGTAAATTAAACTATTAATTATTTAATGTTAACTTACCGTTGTATTGTCGTTCGACATTTTAGAAAGCTTATTCTTGATTCGTAAAACCTCTTCTATGACACTCATTGTGGAATTGCGGTAATTTTTTCCGGATAAAATGAAATAATATTTGTTCAAGAAATATCAAACATCAATTATCATTAATTTGATGTGACCTTCCGAAAGTATCAAAACAAACCACACATCCACACACGTCTATACGGTCTATACGCAAAACGCGCAAAACAATGAACAAAAAAAGACAAAGTAATTTATAAACGCAGCTTAACCTTAAAACGACGCACCTGACCTCTGGTGAAAAAATTTACCAACCTCAATCAGGGCGGGCAGTTTAAATTTGATTACTAAAAACAAAGATTTTAAAAACAATTCCAAATTTTTTTTTACCCGTAATTAATTAATTCTGTTATTATCTCATATTGACTTATAAGCAGTCGTTCTTCAAAGGAATAATGTAATCTTCTGCTTTTAAAAATAAGTTATATTAACAAATAATCCTATTTGTGGAAGTTCTGCTAAAAAATACAACTAGACTTCTCATGAATTAATATAATTCGCATAATAACAAATTACAAAAGGCAAGGCAAAGCACCGCCGATAACAAAGACACTATAGTAAAAGTGACTCTTGGAACAAATCACATTTTAAATTACCCTTAAAACGATCTAAGATTCTTAATAACGTAAGCCTTTTCGTTTTTCTTACTTGCTAAATAAAAAATTTGTGCACCTTATAAACAAATTCGTCGTTCCATTGTCTTAACGTCAAAGATGTATATGTATATAATTCGATTAAATTTTAGGATAATGTCTTACTTTTTTCCAAGAAGTACATAGTAGAAAGAGAGCTTTACGAGGACTTGTTGTGCAATTTTTCTATGCAAACACTCAATTGCTGTAGACGATGCAATAGATGACGCATATTTGAACTAGACTGACGAAATCCGGACTTATCTCCTCCAAAATCGTGTCGCTGTCCTAATTCGAAATGAAGTCTGGCTAGACGTTCTTGTTGCTCTCTAATTTCTGTCATCTGCTCCATACTGCAGTCCTTTCCTAGTTTCAGATGAAGACAATTAGTAAATATTCAATAACTTTTTAATTTCAAATATTAATTGATGCCTTATTTATAAATTCGGGCAAAAGCTTAATATTTATTTTCCAAACTACAAAACAAACTTCTGTACTAATAAAATTCAATTATCTTTTAAACGGCAATGCTTACCAAAAGCTCGTAAATTGCCACTGTGAAAATCTTCCAGAAGTTGAAGCAATGCTTGTTCCATGCGTCTAACATCGGGCACCTCTGACAGAAATGAATGGTGCTTGCACGATTCCATGGCTTTATAAGACAACATCAATGCGAACATAAACACTACTTAATAAAAACTCAAAGAAAAATCGAACCCAAGAAACAAAGGAAAATCTCCAAACACATAGTGCATTAAATCAAAGAACAAAATGTTTGATAATAAACTAAATTTTTCAAACGTAACCTAGCATGATAATGTAAACTTCATAACGTGAAATTAAATTTACAACAATTATATAAAACGAATTATTTAACGAAAGTGTAAAATGCTATTTAAAAGCGATGAGTGTTCACAAGCTCGTGATCTTGTTATCAAATTTACACAAAATACTTACCTTTCGGTTGTCTACTTATTCTCGGAATTTCTGGTCGGTTCGATTTTGGCTTTTCCTTCTCATTTAGATAAATAAGACGAGATTGGTTGGTCGCATGAGTTGAGGAATTAGCCGCTCTACCTGAAGCCATGGATCCTTGACTAGTCGTTGCTTGACCAGAGCTAGCTTTGCTAATTACAGGCGAAGTCTGCATGTTATTCTCCCATAAAGTTTGTTGCTGCAAAGAAAAATATAGTAAAAAAAGGTGCCAGTACCGTACCCTTTAAATAGAATTTTTGCGAAACTACAAATTGCAAGAAGTAATTTTTTTTAACTCACCGATATTGAAGAGTTTTGAGCTTCACTCTTAGTTGGACGATTTGATGACCTGGCAGGAGTTGATGGAGGTGTTGCTTCACCTCCTTGACTTGATCGTTCTTCGCCCTCTTCCTCTTGAACTAACTGTTGCAATTCACAACCCGATCCCTCATTCATTTTGCAATCTATGTATAAAAATAAAAAAGCACATTTTTAAATACCTCAAATAATACAAATAATATTGACAATAGAAAATTAAATATTTTTAAGTTTTGAAATATCCATAGCAAAGAGTCTTATACTTTTAAAAATTACTCTGGTTATTCCAGAAAGAAATTTTGTGTTATCATCAAGTTTCCTGGAAGGAAATTATGTTCGTAAAATTAAAATTCAGAACAAGATAGATACTGAATGAAATTACTTATAATTTTGTTTAATTTTAATTAATGAAATAATTGTAATGTTACCTAAATATAAGAAAATACAAGAAAGGACTAAAAAACTAGAATATTTATAAACAATATACCTATATATACATATAATCCTTTCCAATATTTTATATATGAATGCATA